>JAXBDA010004573.1:0-28181 GCA_036023075.1 Gaultheria prostrata | reverse complement strand
TTTTTTTTTTACGAATCCTCACGTTAGACCTTAAAAACACATTCTAAACGCATCTAACGGTTCGGATTGTCGAAATTCAATCTCGAACGAAAAATCCCTTACATAAGCTATGTAAGGGAGCCCCTACCCATGAATTTAGAATTGTCATGTCATGCGTCCATATCCGTTCTTAGCAGTGAACACATTCAAGTCGGACAGAGAAGTGTTGCTGTACGCCTATATCCAATCAAGAAGATATACACACGACTATGGAAAAGTTGTCTCTATTTTTCCTGGTTCGGTGGTTGAGTAGCTTAGTTGAACTAAGCGGGAGCGGGGCGGGGGAAAATAGAAGCTCCCAAGGTTGGGAACGTGAAAGGAGCATGTACATATTAGTATGAAAAAAAAAATGCAGCATAGATTATTCACTTTAAAAGTAAACCCATTTGAGGGAGTAAAAATATGGACCTAGTCGACCATAAGTGTAAGAAATAGGTTTAGTGTTACAATATTTAGTTTTCTTTTAAAGATATCATGACTTGGGCTAGATATATGAGTTCATCAAAGACCAATTAATAAAGCCAAATGATAAATCCCTGTTTTTCTATGCAAAGATCATAGAAAAGTTCCCATCTTCGTAAAGAGCGGCCTCCTGTCAAACTCCTTAGTTGGGAGTGCAGGTGTGGGCTCCCAAGGTGGGAGCGGCACGACTTTAGGAGCTCCCTGCTACTAAGTTGAGTAGCAGTTCTTTATTAGCATGTTTATTTTATTTGATCATCTTGTTAGTCGTCACTATGAAATAATTTCACCGTTGTTGGTTTTGGGGTGGCCAATGTTCGTATTTAATAGTTGAAAACTGCGGTTGAATGCCATTTAATGTTCTTCCGTTATCACGATCATTACATTCTAATGGGATGCTATGTTACAGATCACAATCAAATTCCAAATTCCTCCGACGTGTGAAATTCCGCTCCTGATTGCAAACCTTGTTTCAAGTCTTGGACTGAAGGTTGAAGACCGTGGTGCTGGATCAGATATGGTATTGAAAGCTTGGGACAGGTTAGTGTTATGCTTCATAGTGGTTGTCAGTTGTCTCATGTTCAGAGATGTAATTTTCAGGCCCTGATTGATCACACGACAAAGCACTTAATGGTAATAGCATTCTGTGGTTTCACAATTACGTTTGTGTGGTAATGCGTAATCGAGTTCCCATTACTCTGGAAACCAACTAAAATGACTCTTAATTTCCCAAAGACTTGTATCACTAGAATCTAGATGCTGAAAATGCTCACGGAAATGTAGTTTTTTGGTATTCTCAAGTAATGTTTATGTTAAGTTATAACCAAACCAAACTTCAATCCAACTTATCAAACATATTCGTATACATGTGTGTGTAAGTTCTTCCCAACGCTTGAAATTAGCTCTATTTTTTGGTGCTTATGTTTAGTTTAATCGAACAGCCCTGTAATGATTTTATTTGCCTTAGTAGTGGTCACTGGTGAAGTCATCGCCGTTTACAAAAAAATGGTGAAATCACACATGGGTCAGATTCATCATGTGTGCTCTGGAATAATTGTTGTAATTTCATGATCTCCTATTTCAGTGCAGTTGCTTGGCAACTTACTCTTAGTCGTCCAGAAAATCAAAAGGAATCTGGTGGGGGTCCAGGCCAGCCAGATGAGGGAGATCTATGTGTTCTCTTGTTTCGTTCACTCATCAGCTCTGCTAAACCAGTTAGACTTCTTACAGTTTATGGCATCAGTTTCTTTTGGATTTATGCTTTCACTTTACTAGGTTTAGAATTGGAGGGCAACTTTGTTAGTAATCCCGATCTGTTGGTGTAATGTGTGCAGGAAATTGAGTTCATAAAGCAGGGTAGCTTTAGTTCCAAGGAGCTTGATGCTTTGGCGTCTGCGTTACAATTAGCAGGACAAAATAGAATTGTTGAAAAAAAATCTGAGGGAGATAATACACAGGAGCCTTCTGCAGAAAAGTCGGTTGCTAGTCTAGAGGCCATGGGAGTGAAAATTTATGGGCTTAGTGAGCCCAATCTTGGTGATACAAAGGCTGAGATATCATGGGACAATATTGCTGGATATAATCAGCAGAAAAGGTATGCTACAATCTTGGGTTTTGAGTAAATTATTGGTTTGTTGTCGGTGAAATTTATGAAGTCCTTCGATCTTACTAATATTTATCACGAGTTCATTAGTTTGTGTTAACCTTTGATATGGCTCTAGGATCTTATAACATTGATAGTGGATTAAGTAGTTCGTGATGATCCTTGAGTAGGCAGGACGCTGTTAGTTTTCATGGAAGTGTTCACATGTGGCTGTCTTTTATTGCTTTTTGTGTAGGGACATTGAAGACACAATATTGTTGGCTCTTCATAGTCCTGAAGTGTATGATGACATTGCTCGTGGGACACGTTCTAAGTTTGAGTCAAACAGACCCCGAGCAGTGCTTTTTGAAGGCCCACCAGGTTTGCATTCAGTTCAGAACAAGACTCTCTTTGGACATATGTTATGTATTGGTTTTAACTAAGCCAAAAGAATTGGTGGACGGCATTGTTTCTTTGCTGCGATATTGAAGGGGAAACGAAATGTTATAGCGACATGACAAAGATATTTCTGATGGTTCTGTGTTTTTCTGTTTAGCTTTGGCGTAATTGAAAAATAAAGCAAAACATACGGACTTAATAATTGCCTAGTTAGATGAAGTCAATGGAATGGACGACTAAGCATTATGTCCTGGGCCCCAAATACCTGTTCGAGGAACGCATATATCCACTGAATTACTGATCCACCAAAAAACTTGTCATTTTACATAGTGATACTTTTTGAGT
The DNA here is from genome assembly GCA_036023075.1 of Gaultheria prostrata. Taxonomy (NCBI): domain Eukaryota; kingdom Viridiplantae; phylum Streptophyta; class Magnoliopsida; order Ericales; family Ericaceae; genus Gaultheria; species Gaultheria prostrata. The sequence goes on along the minus strand of JAXBDA010004573.1, from coordinate 25,357 downwards.
TCTGGTGGTAACACAGTCTGTGCATCTTCAACGTTGAAACGTGGCCTCTTCAGCATAGAATTACAACCTAATTGTTGGAGGACCATACCGACCTAAAATTATTCGATTTCTTGTAAAGAAGGAGGATGGAGATACGGTGAGATTTAATTGCCGCGAACTTGGTCCAAGTCCATATAATTTTGTCCTAATTTTTATGTGGATTTAGTTCAAAAGTTTAGGGAAGTTAAAAGATTCACAGACAATGATAGTTTCTCGCTGAAGTATTCTGACAGAATTGGTCTTTAGTTTGTATGTATACTGCACACAAACAAGTACGCTACCATGTATTTGATCTATCAGATCCACGCTGGAGTTTGTCGTTGAGTGCATCTCTGTCATTTTATGTCCTATTCTAGGTCTCCAGGCTTCATATTCTTGTATGTAGTAATCAAGACTGGCTGTACGACTGTACACAATCTGTGGCCTTTGGGTATGTGTTTCATTTGATTCCTTAGGAGCTGAGTCCTAGTTTAAAACCTTATTACTGCTCAAAGTAGGTTTTAATTGGTGTTTTACTCCTAGCTTGGAACCTGTCAGAAAATAGTTTAGACACTTGATCAATGCCTGAGAGCCTTTCAGAAAATAATGCCTGAGATTTCCCTTATCTTGAATTAAATCATAAGAATCAAAATTCGACCAGTGCAGCTAGTGTTTCTGCTCACATCTTCGTCATTGTTAATGTACTTCTTCATAATATACTTTCAATTTCAGGTACTGGGAAGACATCATGTGCTCGTGTAATTGCAAGTCAAGCGGTATGCTCAGCAAATTAAATACACTCTTATTATTTGTCTCTTGCCTTGTTAGACATTGGTGAATACTTTCAATTAGCTTGTTTTCCTTGATTGCTATTTGTTGTATCTTTTTGGTTTAGCAGTTTTATGGAGAAAAATGGTTTGCTACTTTAGAACTACTTGGTAAAAAGGAGTAAAAAGAAAACAAGAGTCAGTCATTTGGTAAAGCATCTCCGGCCCTTACTTTTTTTTCTCATCTCAGAACCAAAATCTGATTAAAACCTCCTAAAACCCACTTCAGTCTTTGACTCAAACTTACAGCAATTGAGTTTTACTCAAATTTTTGCTCAGATCAAGGGAGTCTCAAATTTTAACTCAGGTTTTACAAGGCCAAATCGTCCCTCTTAAATTTACAACTATGCCATTACCATTCATTCAATTTATGCTTTGATTTCAGTCTCACCATTGCTTCATACCAAACGAAGCTTTTTCAACATGCATTCAGTAGATTTTGGTCTTGGATGTCAATCTGGTCTATTGTCAGTATCAGTTTTGTGCTTTTCATGTAATACTTTGACTCATTGAGGGAGTTGTCATAGTTGGTGGGCCAATTTTTTACTGGAACGGGCTGATAGTTTACGCTTCATATCTTAGAATGCCTCACACTTTACTAAACAGTTTGTTAACATTCGGTAGCCATAAGGGTTAAGCCATTAGGAACGAGCCCAGCGATATCAAGCTTTGATAGAGACTAGAGATACATAGTAGAGACTAGAGAGAGTGCAAACACAAACACAATAGAGCACACATGAAGCAATAGATATGAGAAAGGATGTGCGTAGAGACTTGAAACCAATGACTTGAGAATTGAGCTTGATATGTCTATGAGTCTATGACAGCCTAAGCTTTTGAGGCCATTAGTGCCTGGACACTGGGTGTGTTTAAGATTTTTGTACTTGACAGATTATAGGTATGTCACGATCATCAATGTATACTTAAATCATTTATATCTGTTAAAAAGAACACACATCTGATTTCCCATGCAGGGTGTTCTATTGCTTTATGTGCCATTGGAGGTTCTTTTGTCAAAGTTCTATGGTGAAAGTCAGAGATTGTTGGGAAAAGTTTTTTCCCTGGCAAATGAGATCCCAAATGGTGCCATTATTTTCCTAGATGAGGTACCGATTCAAATAAGTCTTTCACTTCTTTGCCAATTCAATACATGTGAGAATGTATCTCCAGCTTCCATATCTTCTTTTCATCTTGTGTTCTGATTTACAGGTTGATGCTTTTGCTGCTAATCGTGATAAGCAGATGCACGAAGCTACACGTAGGAGTTTATCAGTGTTATTGCGGCAGGTATAACAGCCTCATAGCTTTTCATGCAATGGAAATTGAGTGCATGTATTGTATGCTGAACATAACATTCATCCGAAATGATTAATTTGGAATTTAAAGAGAGGAAATTAATGTACTAAGTTCCCATTACTTGAAAATTCGGATGGCTGTTTTTTCTCCCCATCTTTGTAAATTCTCCATTCATGATGTTCAATTTTGCACGTAAGACCATTCACACTTTTCATAATATTTAAATAACCTGTACTCCTTTAGTGATTTGATGGCCTTCGCTCGACAAACGTTTTTCTGCCCTTTTGCATTTATTATTAGTCTCTGGTTTGATATACTTGTATTTCTCTGTTTTTCATGCGCTCGGGATACTTCTAAAGAAAGAAAGATCATAGAGCACCATTCTATGTAACAGAATTAGGCAGTTTTCCCTGTGGCCTTGGTAAATTAAACCTCTTCTGGTGCAGATAGATGGATTTGAGTAGGATAAAAAAGTGGTGGTCATTGCTGCAACTAATAGAAAGCAAGATCTTGATCCTGCTTTGATTAGGTATACATGTGAACATTTTCCCTAAAATGACAGTTTTGTGAAGAATTTGATATATGGTTACTAACACATCTTCCGTTGATTTTTGTCAGTCGATTTGATTCTATGATCTTCTTTGGCCTACCTGATCAGCAGACCCGTCAGGAAATAGCAGCTCAGTATGCAAAGCACTTGACAAAATCTGAATTAGCTGAATTTGCTAAAGTTACTGAAGAGTAAGTTTCACATATCCCATCTATATAACTCAATTCTGCAATTACTTGGGTGAAAATGAAATACACCAGCCCGTTAAGTTACGGGTACTCCCAAAAGCTTAACCGTTAGAAAAGGGCCCAACAATGTATATCAAGTCATTAACACTGTTAAGTTACCAACTCTCCCAAAAGCTTAAGCTGTTAGGAAATGGGCCCAACAATGTATATCAAGCTACCTAACACCCTCCCTCACGTGCAACCTCGTCTTGCACGTGGAGATGTAATTTTTCAGAGAGAGAAAGAGCAGAGCGGAACAGAATACGAAGGGGAGAAACAGAATGCAAACGGGGGACAAATGCCAACAGAGAGACTTGAACCCAAGACCTCTTGTGGCCAGAGCTCTGATACCATGTTAAGTTACCAACTCTCCCAAAAGCTTAAGCTGTTAGGAAATGGGCCCAACAATGTATATCAAGCTACCCAACAAACACCTTCCCTATGTGCAACACATGTAAACTTCCAGACATAGAACAAAATAGAATGCAAAGGGGAGAAGCATAATGCAACAGGGGACAAATGCAAAAAGAGAGACTTGAACCCAAGAGCCTATCAGAATGTGATACCATGTTAAGTTACCAGTCCCAAAATCTTAAGTTGTTAGGAAAAGGGCTCAACAATGCATATCAAGCTCTCTCTTGGTGGATCTCTTGTCGAGCTGTGGGGATGGTAAATTATCAGGATTCATGCTCTTATGTAGCTACTATTAATTTTTGTGCAACTAAAAATTGCATTTCTGTTTTTGTTTCTGTGGTGGGCCGAAAATGGCAGGTCCAGCCCAAGTCTGGACCAGCTGGGGCTTTATGGCAAGGCAGGAGCCATAGAACTCATCACCTCCTTTGTGGGGCCGAACGTTGTTAAGGCCGTAGGTCCTAACACGCTCTGTATGGCCCACTAGGAGAGATGAAGATTAGGACCGAAGGTTTCAGGTACCGAACCTTGGTCATGGGGATAACGGTTAAAGCTAGAAAGCCTATGTGACCAAAGAAGTTAACAACCGATGCTACCTCCACAGAGGACAGCTCCGAAAGAGAGCGGTGGAGGATACGGGTGTGGTGGTATCGGGCCGGGTATTGACACCCAACCCAAGAGCCAACCCGATGAGCCCGTTAGGCGGTTGCAAGTACACGTGACGAAGGCTACGAGGCATGGTACGAGAAGCTTCTAGAAGCATCTCAAGTGTAACGTGGCAACATGTTAGTGGACAGGTCACGTGACCGTAGTGGTCACGAATGACGTCACGATACTTGGGGAGCAAGTACATGTAGGCCTATAAGTATCAAAGGATAAACCCTAGAGGTACACAATCTCAGATCTAAAATACACTTTGTACCCTCCTTCTCGAGAATAACTTGATCGTTGGAGTGTCCTTGGGCCTCTTGGTCCCTCTTGGCCCAAGTGACACTAACCATTGTTCTTTGGTTGTAGGTTCAAGGCTCAAGGAGGTGCACCGCCGTGAATATCCCCCGTAACAATGCACACCCGGTGGGACGGCAACCCACAGTCAATTCACGGTTGCATTACGGTCTTTTCTCGAGTGTTTTAGTTTTGTTTTCATAAGAAAATGGAGTTACTAGAGGAGAATCTGGTGGACGACGGCCATAGTCTGCCGCGTACCACCACCAAAAAGGTGGATACCGACAAAAAGTATGTCCGAAACACCTCTATTCCGCCAGGCTTCGACGACGAACAAGAGGATCATCACGATCAGTTCACCGACTCCCACGCTAGGGCCTATATCCGAAATCTGGAGGACCGGATGCAGCGATGAGATAAAACTCTCGACGCTTTGAGAGAAGACGTACAACTGATAGCTACAGTTATACGGTCCGGTGGATTCAAAAGAAGAACTCCGTCTCCTACTCACCACGGAGACGGTGGATATCGAAGATCAGCGAAGGATAGGCTCGGCCTACAACTCGCAGACGAAGGAAGGAAAGAGAGACCCTCTGGGTCGGTATTTGGAAGGCTCACCCCTTCTAGGGCCACGAGCTCTCGCCCTATTTATCACGAAATGTCTGAGACGGCCAGCCACCAAACAGCGATTGACCGTCAGTATAACCGTCGATACGGTCGTGATGACAGGGAGGAGAGGAGGTCGAGGGAGGAACGGTCTCATCACTCTAAATGGGACTGATCTCCGAGCCGCGAGCGCGGTAGATCCACTTTGAGGAGCAGAGGCCGATCCCCCATAAGAGATCGCGAAGACAACCAGGGCTATACCCCTAAAAAGCCCAGAGAGCGAACTCCAGAGAAACAAAGGAGTCGGTCTCATAAGGACCGATCTCCTGGGCGTAGTCATAAGGACTACTTGGATGATGTGAAATACGGCCATTCTGAAAAGAAGAATTCGGGAAGTTGGTTGGCGTTAAAATCTGACCGTACCAAGGAGGATAAGATCTTGGAGCAGTTGGCTTCCTCTCCATTTTCAGACGAGATTCTCGCGGCCAAAGCACCGAAGAACTTCAGTCCACTGAAGTTCGTAAAATTTGACCCTAAGGCCGAAGCATATGCACACCTGGTGCATTTTGAGCAAATGATGTCAATCTACTAACCCAGTGACGCCCTACAAGTTTGGGACCTCTCGGCCTTATGTGGTTTGATCAACTGCCGAAGGGATCTATAAAGAACTGGAAGAGCTTCTCAAGGAAGTTCCTCCGGCGGTTTGTAACTACTCAAAAGCAACCTTCTAATAAGAAAGACATGCCAGAAAAGGGCCTAAAACACTCATTTTAAGCAACTCTTGCCTGAGACAGCTAAACCTGGATTGGGCTCTTTTAACCAATCTCCTTTGAAAAAGACTATAGACTGCCTTTTGGCACTACAGAAGTCGGCAACTGAATCCCTCCGGCAGTATGCCAATCGGTGCTAGGATGTGTTCAACGAAATTAAGAATTGTGCTCACTACTAGGATGTGGCCATACAGTCATTTAAGCTCGGCTTGGATTCCACCTCTTCGGCGTTTGCCGACCTCATTTTGAATGAGCCGGCCAATATGGACAAGCTCATGCTACGGATAAATCAACATAGAAAATTGGACGAGGCAATCAACGAAAGAGAGAGGGCTAAAAAGAAGTACTACCCATCAGGTGGTTCGTCGAAAAAAGGATAGGACCGTAAGGATGTCAACAACATACAACAGGGTAAGTTTAACAAGAAGGACCAGCAACAGAACTTCTTCAAGGGGCCGAGGCCACAAGAATTCGAAGGGATTGTGACCGTATTCAAAGAGCCCCTGCATGAGCTCCTCAAGAAAATTAAGCATGAGGAATGGTTTAGGCTCGCACCGAAAAATGGCCCAAAACCTCCGGTAAGAGACCTTAAGTATCGCTGTCGGTTCCATAATTTGAAGGGCATGGTGCCCCCAGTTTAAGGCATACCTAGAAGCAAAGGTGGCCGAAGGAAAGCTGGCTGAGTTCATTGATTTGGACGAGACAAGAGCGAAGGCCGGAGGTGCACAACAAACCAATGAGCAAAATGATGAAGAATTAGTTGACATAGTGGTTATTCATGGATACGCCGATGCGGAGAATCGACTCAAAGAGTAGCTAAAGGCCGGAAACGCTGCAAAAGAAGTCACGTCGGTCCACCAACCGGCTAAAAAAGTGAAGCCGAACGGTGGAGACAAATGCAGATTACCTTCACAGAAAGAGATCTGGAAAACGTCAAACTCCCACATTGTGACGCTTTGGTTGTTACCGTACGCATCGGAAAGTGTCGGGTTCGCCGAGTTTTGGTGGATCAAGGGCGTTCGGCTGACATAATTTATTACTCATTGTACAAACAGATGGGGCTGGCCGAAGAAGATTTGTCTCCGGTCAGAGCGCCCCTAGTCGGTTTCATTGGATCCCCAGTTTGGCCTATAGGAAAGGTTCGTCTTCCGGTTACGGCCGGAACAAGAACCGAAACAATGGAATTTGCTGTCATAAATGCACCAGGGCAGTACAATGCCATTCTTGGCCGAGGATGGATCCATAAGAAGCAAGCAATTGCTTCAACGTATCATCCAGTCTTCCGGTTTATTGGCAAAAACGGCCAAGAGGACCTTGTAGGAAATCAGATTTCGGCTAAGTCTTTGCTTCGTGTCGGCAATTGGAAAAAGAAGTAAAACAGGTCGCGTTAATTGGGTGGAAGTAACAGAGGGGCCACTGATCGAGGAGGTCGGCCGGACTGTTGAAAAATCAGTTGAAGACCTAATCTCTGTCCTTATAGCTGAGGGGTCGAACCGTTTCTTTTTTGTCGGCTCCGGTCTCATCGACAAAGATAGAAACAATATGGTAAATTTTTTGAAGGATAATATAGAAGTTTTTGCATGGACGCCAAAGGAAATGTCAGGGATCGGCCCAAATTTTATTTGTCATAAGCTAAGCGTCGACCAAACCAAGAAGCCAGTAGTTCAGAAGCCGAGACGTTCGGTTGCGGCTCAAGTGGATGCTGTCATTGAAGAAGTCAACAGCCTCATAGAGGCAGACTATATCTAGGAAGTCCAATATCCGACTTGGTTGGCGAAGACAGTCGTAGTGCTGAAGAAAAACGGGAAAAAGCGGGTTTGTGTAGATTATACTAATCTTAATGACGCTTGCCCCAAAGTCTGCTTTCTGGTACCAAGGATTGATCAGTTAGCCAGACATGCAACGTTTAGCTTCCTGGATGCAAGCCGGGGCTACCACCAAATTGCTATGTACGAACCAGATCAGGAAAAGACCGCATTTTTAACTCCTCTCGAGGAGGTGCACCGCCGTGAATATCACCCCCCCCCCCCCCCCCCCACACACACACACACACACAGAGTTTCCATTCATTTAAATCTGTTTCTACATTTGTCATGTATTGTAACAATGTTAGGAATCGTTTCTAACTCGTTTATGTGTGTGGCCGTGTGGGTTGTTTCTCGTTCTATTATCTGGATTTGCTGCATTCAGAATGTCTGGAAGGGATATCAGGGATGTCTGTCAGCAAGCAGAGCGCAGATGGGCTTCTAAGGTAAATGTAAACAGATTTCCTGGTAAATTTTTTCTTGTGATCTTGCTAACTAATCCCAATGACTGATAGATCATTCGAGGCCAAACACATAAAGATGGAGAAAATGGGTCACTTCCACCTCTCCAGGAATACACTGAGAGTGCTATGGACAGGCGGAGGGCTCTACTTAGTGGGCTTTCAGAGCAAAGTGACCGGAAGCCTGCGGTGAAGAAACCCCAGCTGAACTTGGCATGAGGTATTCTAGAATTGCTTCATTCTTTTATTAGATATCATATCAAGGAACGAAATTCCGTTTCATTTCCATCAAAACAATCGTGATATGTTTCACAGGAGACCAAAAGGAAACAGTGGACTCTCTTAATAGCAATATTTCCACCTACAAATACCGAAACGCAACAAAACATGTCAAATTTCTAGTAGCTATACAGGAAGCTTGAGTTTTTCCGACACCTGTAGAAATATTTCTAGTAGCTCACCTTTAGAAATATCCGGCAATGACATTTCCTTTCATTTCCGAATTCTTTCGATATTTGAATTGAGTTCGGGCTGAGTTGGAAATGTTTCCCAAGCGTTTCCAAAATGTTTCTTAAAAGCATAATTTTACATACCTGAGGAAAATCTTGATTCTTCTATTACATATGGTCAGCAAATTGCAAGGTCAGAAGGCTCACGACTTTTGGGACTCAATTCGCTGACCTTTTTCCTCTTTTCCTATTTTTTAATGGCAGATGCTTGTGGTTGGGGGCATTGGCGGACACCCTAATGGGTAAGGACCTGACCCCATTGGATAAAAATTTCTTAGAAAGATGTACATATATTTCTTAGAGAGGTGTATGCTATTTTCTAGATTTAACATGAAATATTTACAACCTTGCCCAAATGGTTCACCGAATGTCCTGTGATCTTTTCCTTTTTTATGGCCCCACTATTTTTTAACACTCCCTCGCATGCAAAAAAGTAGAGCATGTAGGAGTAATTTTTTTTCTTTTTTTTTTGCTCCCACTATTTTTTAACTCCTCTCTCTCTCTCACACACACTCACTCTCTCTTTGCCCCAAGTAACACGACATACCACGTTTTGCTTGTACATAGTGAATAGATCTCTTTTGGTTTAGTATTCTAATGTACGCCCTCCATCTCACTTTAATAGTCCCCCTGAAAAGACGTACAATTTTTCAGATAAAAAAGGTATTTCATTCGGTTCATAATTTTTGAATTTTCTCACCAAATTAAATAACTAATCAAGATCTTTAATTTAGTACGAAGAAACTAGAAAAAAATCGTGTCCAAAAGTACTTTAATTTTTTTATCTGAAAACGTAATTTTGTAGGGGACCATCGAAATTAAACGAAGGAGATATGTTGTAGACTTCTAGACCCCGTTGATGGTAAATCCTTTGTCCGATCCTGATATAAAGCTAAACAAATTAACGGATCGTCTACTTCAGTTGGGTCTCTTTGAATCTCTCATTACTAATGTAATAATGTAAATAAAGTAATTGAATCGGTGATGGATGATATTAGATGAAGAATTAGGTGCTGCTGATCCAAAAGTTGCCTAGGAATCACAGCTTGGCTGGATACGCTGGGCAGATTTGGTGCTGCTAGTGCTAGATATGCTCTTGCCTAAACTGGCACATTCCTCAGGCTCTGGTAATTGGCCTTGGATTTGTTTCTCCTTAGCTCATTTACTAACAGAAATGCAGTCTGTACTTTTGACCATTCCGCCGTGTTCCCCAGAATCATCTTTCTAGAGATTGCACAAGTCCAAAGGAACTCACTAACGCGTTGGTCGTCTTTGGTGCCGCTCAATGTTGATAATTGTATTATGAAAGTTGAGAGAGAGAGAGAGAGAGAGAGAGAGAGAGAGAGAGAGAGAGATGTCAATTGTATGGAACTTCCAAGGGATAACAAAAGAGAGCAGTCATTTCATATAATTCAATATCATCACGAATCCCATAATAACATTTTCCACCAGCATATCCAGAAAGTAACAAGCATTTTTTGAACCAAGCATTTTTGCTTTATAGACATTATGGTCCTCTTTTTTTTTTTTTTTGAAATAGATTTTTTTTTTCCTTAAATCAGCGAATAATTATGTTAGAAAAAAAGATCGGCAAATAATTGAATTCGTCTCGATCAGTACGATCAAGTTTCCGTAGCTTAGTTGAGGTAGTCCTAATTTTCCGAGAAACTTGCTTATCGTCAAGTATGACCATGATTATACTACTATTAAAGGAAGTCTGGTGAAAAGTTTTTTTTTCCATTTGTGGATTTCGGTGCTTTGCATGTATCCAGTTTGATACAGTCTTGGATTCTAGAAAATGCTATCCCGGGAAACCTTTTTGGAAACTCACGATCGAAGATGTCCTTTAAGACTATATTGAATAATAATAGGGAAAAATAATGAAGACATAGGGGGCGTGATAGATATCGTCAAGTTAATTTTAAAGGGTAAGCTTCTAGTCCGGGCTCCGGGACTCCAGACCTCCATGTTCCCGATATTTTTTTTATGATCCGAACCGTCCAGTGTGTTTAAAACGTGTTTTCGAGGGCCCCCGCTAGAAATCATAACAAAAAAAATACCGGGAAGGGCTTGATCCAAACATTTTTTCACAAAACTGTATATGTACAGTATTTGTGAAAAATTGCTCGGATCAAGGTCTTCCCGGTATTTTTTTTTTAATTTCTCGCGGGGCCCTTAAAAACACATTTTAAACACATTGGACGGTTCGGATTTTGTAAAAACAAATTTTAAAACCTTCAAAACACCCAAAAGCTTCCAGTCAGGGATCCCTGACCGAAAGCTTGCCGTAATTTTAAATATGTATATTTTTTAAATATTAAATATGAAAAATAAAAGTTATAAATATTTTAATTTTAAAAAATAAAAAATGTGAGAAAAGTGGGGGAATGGGTAGGGGAGAGAAAACAAAAGATTTTATGAGAAAGAGAGAGAGAGAGAGAAGTGCTGGGAGAGAGACGGACGGAAGGGAAGGGGGGCCGGGGAGGGGGGGAAACGAATGAGAGTGTGTGTAGAGTTTATAATTGTCCATATGAAAGTTGATTTGGTATAAATTAAGGAAGGTATTTATTTTGAATATTGTATGTCTATTATTATTTTAGTGATAATGTAAGTGGTGATTAAAGGTGATGTCAGATTAGATAAACATTATCTCCGCCTCTAATATCTTACACTTTTATAGAGCGGCCGACAAAAATGATGTAGGAGATCGACGCCTTCGATTATTTGTTATACATGCATGTACGTAGTAGAAATGAAAATTAGTTTCCACCATTTTCACGGAGACTTTAGTAATCTTTAATGATTAAATTTAATAGCATGAGATGATTGGCTTTTAAGTTACTATATATTTCTCATGCGAATTATGCACTTCCCAAAATTTAATAATTTCACTGGCATTTAGATTTTATTTATATCTGTCCAATATAATTAGGCAACAATTTATGATATTGCTCCGAAAATGTATTTCTAACATTATTGTTATTTTTGCAAAAAAAAAAAAAAATTTGTAATACCTCAAAAAAATTGATACAATTCTGTCTCACTTGATTTATTATTTTTAAAGTACAAATAAAATTACACGTTTTAACAGATTACAAACAATTTATTTGTCAAACGATATGAAAATAGTAGGGATCATATAAAATAGGAGTAGTCATTTTGAGAACATCTCATTGTCTGTGGTTTTAATAATAGTACAAAACAGTTATTCAGTGGTCTTGGAGTAACATCACATGGTGCCACAATATTCTTCTTTACCAAATTATTTCTTTGGAGATTATATATTTTGTACTCGGCCTCATAAAAATATTTGGTGAAAAAGAGTGTTAGGGTTATAACTTGTTAGTGCCCAACATCACTCAATAATTTTTCCATATTCATCATTCTTCTCCCTTATTTGTTTGCCTTGTGCGAATCAATACCAATTCGATCTGAGCTCATAATTGGAAAGAGTTCGGCAGCAACATATCATGAAATCTAGGTGGTCTTCCCTATCAATGAACAGGGAGACTGCCTAAAAACCAACGGACCCCTTCGACCCACTCCCGAATGTACGCCTCGATGGAATCACACAAAACCAGAGGTTGTAGTTTAGTTGGCCAAAGTGAGTGGAGTAAAATTCCCCTCCTTCCCTGTGCATGGACCTCCCAGATTCAAATCTCTCACATGCCATTGCTGGAGCTTGTGTGGATTTGCAAGAAGGCCTTTGGTCAACTATTCGCCAAAGTTGTGGTATGGTGACGGTCTGTCTTATTCGGACAGTAGCTATGGCTCAACCGGACATTCCACAGCGGGTTGGGAACCCCAATGGTCACGCCCATGGGGATTGCTACACTGGTCGCCCCTTCCCACCCTTTTTTGTCTTCCGGTTCAAAAAAAAAAAAAAAACAGAAATCACACAAAGGTAAGATATGGTAAAATGCCATGTAAGTCAAATAGTATTTCAGATTTCGGGGGTATACCACGTCTTACCCGTCGTAATATCAAGATCCAAAATTTGTTGAGGTGTTCACAAACTGCTCAAAACCCAAGTTGTCATGGGAAAAAAAAAAGGTCACTCAAAAGTAAGGTAGATTTAGAGACCTCTAGGCCTTGTTTGGTTAGGGTTTCTGAACCTGGTTTTGAGAACTTTTCCTTGTTCGGTTTTCAAGGGTTTTCAAAGGTCTTCAAAATCGGGTTTTCAAAACCCCAACCAAACATGGTGCTAGTGAAGCCACTATTGTAACTTTTTATGTATCTGCATGTGTTATTGGTGTGCATTTAGGCTTTCTTTTTCCCTATCATAATAGCTGCACACAACGAGTTATGTTTAACTTTGTTATTACTTAGAATCATTCGAAGGAGGATTCTACATGAAGAGTTGCGACTCGGCGCCTGGGCGGGCGGGGGTCCATGATGAGTGGGCATAGCGAGCCCACTTAAAAATTCGCTTTCACCATTGTCAACACCACCACGAAAAAAAGCAAACTACGATTGCCCACTGATCTGATTAGAGGTGAAATCCAATCTTTTCGCTTCGCGAGAGGCGAAGGGAGCCTGACTTTTTATTATTAACAAATTTCTTACTCTTGAAAAAAAAAAAAAAAAACCACCGGTAAAATTATTGCTCAGAGCCTCATCTCCAAGCAATATAAAAAGTCTTTTGTTTGGAGGAATAAACTTTAAAAGATATAAATAAATAAATAAAAACAAGTAGAACTCCTGGGCCCACCGACTAGAATGGCTAGGAATACAATAGCCAACAGCCATAGCGCGAAGCCAAGGATCGTGTTCTCCTCTTCCCGAAAATTTCCTCTCTCTCTAGGAATTCAATTGTACAGGACGAAAAATGGCATCTCGTGACAAGAAACCTGCGAAACCCTCCACCAGTCGAGCCGGAGGCATCCGAACCCTTTCCGATTTGAACCGGCCTTCCGGTCACGACTCCGACAGCGACTCCGATGGTCCTCAGGAGTACTACACCGGTGGTGAGAAAAGGTTCACCATCTCTAACCCTAGTTACTTACCTTTCTATAGGATCCATTCTTATCCGTTGCCGAGTCTTGTAGTAGTAGTAGTGAATTTGACTAGTTGCCGCAATTGAAGTTTAATATGTGAATTGTTGCGTCACAGGTTGCGTTTCAGTTGAAAATTGAGTTTGTTTTCGGGCTTTATTCTGAAAAAAATTGATCTTTGTTCTTTAGATTGTATTCTGTGAGGAAACGTTTACTAGATACTTATGGCAGTTTTGAAGCCTCGCATCTGGATCTTATATTGGGCTGTCATGTTCGTACGTAGATTAGGTTACTGAGTGGGTGTGCTCTTCAGTTCTTGAGTTGTTTGTGGATAATCTAGGTTCTTGCGCTTTAGTTTTACCTAAGTGTCAAACAGGTGAGGAAGAGTCAATCCTTGGTGAAGGGTGGATGAATTGTGCTGATTGGGGGTACTCAAAAGAACAATCCATTTCCCACTTTCTGGGATTGCCTGCCAATTGTCAAAGGAGTGGAGTTCAGTTCTTGCCTTCTTGGGCTTTAGGTTGGATAGTCTTCCTAATAGTGAGGTGTATTACTTATCAAAAACAAATTTATTTTAGGTGGGTGGTTGACTTTAGTGTGTGGACTTGTCAAGGGAGATAGTGAAGATGCACATAAAGGTAACCCCAAAATTCGGGGTTTTTTCCCCTCTCCGGTTGTTTTGGACCTTTTGGTCTATGTTACATGGACTCTGGTATAGATGCCGGCACAGGTGTTTGTCTGAGTCATCTATTTTCCATGTCCAGAATAACAGGGTACACCACAGAATTCATATTGGCTGCTATATTTATTTATTTTTGCTGGACAAATGTAGTTTTGTGAGTATTAGGGCATTGCCATTATAATAGAGGAGTTCCATGGTTCACGGTAAATTCGAATTACATAATGCGATTGCTAGGTGAATGTCCATGTAAATATCTCGGACACGGATCTCATACCATTATCCGAGTGTCAAATATCCGACATGGGTATTTTAGTCATTAGAAGGATCCATGCAACATGAGTTTTGGTCATGTGATTGTGGTCGGGTATTTGTTACATATTTTCATGTTGGAGTATTATTTGGTTCATAGAGGCTGCAATGGTTCCTTCCTTATGTGCTGCGCTGGTCTCTACTCTCTAGTTTTTGCCGAGTGATGCCACAAATTCTGAAGGGAGTAGGGAGGGGTATCATAGGACCTTTGGTTCCAATAATGGCAGTAGGGTCGATGAGCTTGTTACTTCAGTTTGCAGTAGAATTCCAATTAAAAGATGGCTATGAAGTATGAACTTGAATGATTTGATGGCATAGGTCTTGCTTGAATTCGGTGCCACTTGATTGAGTGAGGTGAGTTGGGTAATTGACTTGTTAGTGCCGCAACAATGTAGTGGCGAGTTATTAGTGAACATATTGAGAGTTAGACATGGTGAGCTTGCTTCTGGGTGTTTTGATGGACATAATAGAAAAATGCCTGAAATAATGTTAATGAGAAAATAGCAGTCCACTAAAAGTTCTTGTAACGATCTATTATTCTTCCCCCTGAATTGAGTTTTTTCTCCATTTGACAATTTAGAAACTTGAAAAGTTTTTATTAGTTCGTTTCTTTTTAAGTTTGGGCTTGGATATTGCGTTGTCCAGAAAATGTGTTGTACCATCACTTTATCTCATGCAAATTGGGATTCTTGTGTCTACAAAATATTTTAACTTTCTGCCGTGTAAGGAATATGAATTCAATGATAATTGTAGTATTGATATTGTCATCTTAACAACTGCTTGACAAGTTGACATTACAATATGTTCATCTTGAAAAGTCGATGTATTTAGGATCAGTAGTGAGTTGAGATGCTGAAATAGCTTTGTCTTCTTTTAAAGGTCCAATAGTCAATGTATCTGGGATCGATAATCAGTGTAGAGGTAGAAGGAGATTCAACTTCTTTCGATGCAGTACTAAGTGCTATGCTGTAATATTCATGTGAGGAAATCTTAATTAAAGTTTCCAAAGCTGAAATGCTGCAATTTTCAAGGCCGTGTAATTCTTACAGAACTAAAGTTATCTTTTCTTCACTTGGTCCATCCAATTTCTATTTCCAATATGCATCAGTACCGTGCATTGCTTCGTTATATCTGCTCGTTTGCTGGACGGATAAGGTTTTGGGTGGATAAGGAAGAAGATTGGATATGTTATAAGGGGTGATTAGTTAAGGAGGGGATGATGGGTAGGTGGTTTGTTTGAGGGATATAATAAACTGGGGGATATGTACATGCTAGGTTGGTTGGGTGGATATGAGTAGGTGGATGAGAAATTTAAAGGGAAAGAATTTTCATAATTATGTAGCCGGATAAGAAGGGGGGATAAATTAGTGATAGGGGGTGGGATGGGATTATAGTCAAGGAGGGGGACTATTTTATCCCCCAGACATTTCATCCCCCTTCTCAATATCTACTGAACACCAGATTAGGAGGAAAAGGGGGATTACTCATCCGGGTAGATTGCTTATCCAGCCAAATCAGCCCCCCAACAAATGGCCCTATTTTGAATGCATTTCTTGGATATAGTCAGCAATATTTTTAACTTTACTACTCTTTTTAAAACCAACTAAGGCAGGCAACCGAAGTAGTACTTTCATTTCTGCTGATGCTTTCCTAAATTTTATAGAGGTGTAGTACCTTGCCATAATCAGATTTCTTTGTTTATTTCTCACTTGTACTAGTCTGCTTGTGTTATGGCTAGCCGGATTTCGTTGTCTTTTTGGCAGCTTTTTCAGTCTTAGCTCCGTTGGCTCGTGTACTTTGTCCTGAATCCTGACGTAATGTCCTTTGTCTACTTCCTGCTTGTGTGAAAATTTAATAAGTGGAAATGGAAACCATTGATTTAGAAGTGTGATAATTGTGGTGTAACAAGAATTATAGTCATTCCTCTGTGGGTTTCGGGAACTGTTTGTTTTATCATTGCCAAAAATCCTAAAGTATGCGACGGCATGTTTCTGATTGGGTTTTTAACTCTATGGTTATTTTCACAACATTTGCAGTGGTATGCTTGTCCAAGATCCATCAAAGGGTAATGACGTGGATGCAATTTTCAATCAAGCAAGACAGCTTGGTGCTGTAGAAGGGCCCCTTGAGAACCTTAATCCATCTTCAAGCTCAAGAAGTTTTACTGGAACAGGAAGACTGCTCTCAGGGGAATCGGTACCATCTGCTCCGCAGCAGCCTGAGGCTGTCATTCATAACATAGTTTTCTGGAGGAATGGCTTTACTATAAATGATGGCCCTTTGAGGAGGTTGGATGATCCTGAAAATGCACCATTCCTGGAGGTAAGAAAAACAGGAATTTAATCAAGAAAATTCTTCAAGCACCCACCCCACAAACCAAACCAAACCATACCAAACCATATAGAGCTGTAAGTCTCAATCAATTGGGTCATAAATGAATATATGAAGAGAAATAGGTGGTTCTCTCTGTAATCATCACCCTTCTCCATCTCAATTATCTTGGGTAAAAGAATAGGGGAAACAAGGTGCATGCAAGAGTTGAAAATGGTGTTCTGGAGTCCTTATGCTTGTGAAATAGTTTGGTAGTAGTAGCTAGTTCATACCATTTAACATTCCAATCAAATATTGCAACTTGCTTATTTTGTTGTATTTATTGTATTGCTTAACTTTCCCGCTAACTTTCCATTTCACCCCCTGTGGTTTGGCGCTGGATTGATTTACTTCCTGCCATTAAAATTGCCAAAAGTTTAGCTCTTTTTCACATTACCTCCTTACTGCTTCTAACTCGGTCCAAAGAATTTTAAAGTGTAATCCTCTACCTACCCACCCTCCCATTGTTTGCCAACGTGACACTACAATTCAGCTGTAGTGATCAGGTGAGAGACAATGATGTTATCCATGTAAAGCCATAGGCCCATATCTACTTGATGTGGAAAAATATCATTGGGTTACTGGGCTTTGTCTTAGATCTTATTCATAGACATTGAATACTGCAAGTTTGGAAGAAGGGAGATAGAATGCATAATTTCGAAACATGTACTGCGTCTGCCTCAAAACGAACGCACACTGGGTTTGTAATCGATCCAAAAGAATTGTGTTAATATTTGTATTGTTAATCCATCATGCACTGTATATGTCGTATCTATGCAGCATGTATAATCACATACTTGGTAATGTTTATAGGAATGTGGCATATAATGTGTATCAGTGGACAGAGAAAGAAAAGGTAGAAGATGAAAACAAAATCAGAGAGGTCATTTCGCATTGTGCTTTTGTTAGACCACATGGTGGCAAAGTAGCTTTTGTAAAATGTTATGGATGAAGTGCTCCAGAGCCGAGCCACAAGGTATAGTCTCAATAATGAGATGAACTCACTGCTGATAGTCTCAGTAAGGATGTTGAGTCACGGAATTTGCTGAACTGCATCGTTTGTAGCTTTGGTCGGAAACTGTTGCTTGAAAATGTATGGTTATGGTCCAGTGGTTGGACTGTCCATCCACAATCTCTATGGTTGTTCCAGATTTTGATAACTTCTTTGCCTTATCTACTCTTTGTGGTGTTATTATCAATAGTGTTTTCTGTTAATCAGTTTGTGATTTTTCAATGCAGAGCATTAGAAAGTCCGAGTGTCCAAAAGAGCTTGAGCCTGCAGATAGGAGGTCCTCAGTTCACGTTAATCTTATCAGAAGGGATGAGAATTGTCCGGTGAGTCCTTATTTCTACTCTAACTTCTTATCTTATCAGAAGGGATGAGAATTGTCCGGTGAGTCCTTATTTCTACTCTTAACTTCTTAACTGGGACATGAGTTTCTAACTTCTTATTTTATAGATGTTGTGTCATGCCATAGAATATTCTCCTTGTATGAAGAGAATTGCAACGCAACCAACAAATGGACCATACCAACTACTTGGGCTACCTTTTCTTGTTCATACCGATGTTTTGACTTTTGTTGAGTGAAATTGTCAATAAGAAAGAATCAGTTATTAACTTCAACTCATTCTATTTTCTCTCCAATTTCAGAAGTCTAAACCATGTGTTCTGAATTTTAGGCCCAAGTTGCTTGCCTACTTCGACTGGCATTTTATTTTGATTTCACCTTCCTAACCCCCTCTTTAAGTTTATGTACTCCCAGATATTGACTATATCTTGTTTGGCCCCTAATTATGTTTTACATATATATATGTTCCATCAATTTATAGGATCAAAATTAATTTAATACTCTATCCAATTTCGGTTAAAATTTGCACATGTTCTAAATTTTGGTGGTGTCAGTTGACACCATTAGCTTCCTTGTAGCTAAGTTACGTGGACCCACACACATGGATGTAACCGGTCAAACCTTGAATTGAGGCTATGGAGATGTGGATCCAATTTGGACTGGGTACATAGTTATTTAGTAATTGAGTCTTTCTTATAATTTGACTTAAGAAGTTGGCCAAGAACTTTCTCTGAATGACATTTCTTGGAGACAATGGAGGGAGAAGACAATTAAGGTTCAAAAATTCAATCCCTTTTATAAGTTGTTAGCCAATGAGCCTTAACATCTGTTCGAACAAAAATGACTCTTAATAGACTTCTCTTATTTGACTCTAGCCAAAAAATAGTAGATTACAACACTTATGGCGTGCCCTAACTGCCAAAGCAACGAAAGAAACATTAGATGAGTAGAACAGCCCAGGGGTGATAAATGCATAGAAACGCCCGGTACATGTCCCACACCGCCCAAAATGGCAGATCCCTGTGAACATAGCCTAAGAGTGTCACCCCTGCTATCACGTTCCTATATGGCCTTCTGCATCCATTGGCCACTCTTGATGATTGCAAGGGTGTGGACTCTTTGAATGACAATTTTTTCTTTTTCTTTTCCAATTTTCTTTTGCAGGAACCTGAGAAGCGTCAGACTCCATTTCAGGGTGTGGGAAGAACTCTGGGTGGAAGCACAACTCCAGCAGCTCCCGAGCAAACCCCTCTCAATTCTGCTCCAACCCCTTCCATGGGCCTAGTAGTGGATCAAACTCTGCCATCCACATCGATCCAACTCAGGTTGGCTGATGGGACCCGCATGGTTACAAATTTCAACTACCACCATACGGTAGGTGATATCCGTGCCTTCATTGATGCATCGAGGTCTGGGGGAAACAGGAATTATCAGCTGCAGGCTGTTGGATTCCCTCCCAAGCCCCTCACTGATCCATCTCAGACGATAGAGCAAGCTGGTCTTGCGAATTCGGTAGTTATCCAAAAGTTGTGAGCCTGCTGTAAGTCAGGTCACTCTTGGGTCCTTTTTCATCTACTTAACTTTGCTGGGTTAAACCTTTCCTATCCCTAAAGACTCGATACGGGTTTAGAAGCTTGTTGTCTATACTTCTAAGAGCTTGCCGGTTAAGTTCTATTTGATACTTTTAAATGGGGTGCTGTTTTATTGTTGATGACAAAGGCTAAGATTGTCTATGAGAAAAACCATAGACAAATTCTTTATGTGCTTGCCTGTTTTCCCAAATGATTTGATCCTGTCTTGCGTATTTATTTCTTTGGGAACTACATGGACAATTTCTTTATGTTCTGCCTGTTTCCCCAAATGATTCGATCCCTGTTTTTTTTTTTTTTTTCCCAATTGTTTTTGTTGGGTTGCTAAGTCACCGAAATTACAGCTATGTGCATCCAGAGAGCCAGGGTTGACAGGTAGATATGCCAGAGAGCCAGGGTTGACACAGGATCTTTGATGTGGTTCTTCACAGGGAAATGCTGTTTGTGTTGGACGTATTTGTGCCCTTTTAATATGCTCCCTCATTATGTTGTTATAGGTGTCTCAATTTCGACTCATTGATCTCAATAATCTGTTTGCTTCTCGCTCATGTCCGGCCAGTCACCTGTAGTGGGTATTTTCATTCCAAGTTCTTATTCTGGTCTATTCTATGTAAAATGGTTTTTTTTGGGAGTTTTAGGGATTATGAATTGGGAATTATGGCCGTTGTTGGTTCGTTGTCTCCTTTGTTGATAGTGATTTCCCTTTCTGCTAGTGGAAGTCGGCTTGTTGTGGCCGGACCTCTCTCACATTCTCTGTGATCACTTATTTCGTGATTTCCCATAATATGTTGTTTGTTTTGTTCTATTTTATGTAGCGAACCTTGATCGATTGTTGCACAAGACTTGGTCTGGTCCGGTCCGGTCCGATGAAACCGTAATGTATTTGCAGTGAAAAGTAGGAGTACTACCATAGGATTGGAGAAATCAACAAGTGGGCAGGGATCATTTGGGACTGTTGTCTTCATTTCTGCACCAGAAGAGATTCTCTTGGTGTTTGGTATGGGAATTGGATTCCTGAATGCATCAGATTCCTGAAAGAACTGCACACAGTTGTAGTCATTCTTATTAGATCCTCCAAGCGTACACAAGCCAACAATCTACAAACAAAATTGGTTATATTTTGTTATTTCCTAATGGTAACTAATGAATTTATATAATGGATTTTAAAAACTCGTTAAATTCATAATCGAAACTTGAGTAATTCTGTACTTGCGGCTCATTTAGAACCGTAAGCTCTATCTGATGAAAAATACTCCCTCCGTCCCAATTTGTTGGACCCTTTTGGGCAGTCGTGCCACTCAAATAATTGTCTATATTTCACAATCTATAAAGTTTAATAGGATTTTAAAAATTTTGTATAATAAAACTAATTGAGATCTATCAAACAAGATCCATATTGGATATAAAAAATATTATAAATTAGAAAATATAGACGATTTTTTAAGAGGTCCCAAATAGTGAAAAAGGGACCAACAAATTGGGACGGAGGGAGTAATAATTTCTCACTTGTCCAACAACAAATTCATTTCCCTTTTTTTTTGTTTTCTTTTCCATCAACAAATTCCAAAACCCAAAAATTAACGCAGGCGGCCTTAGAAGAAAATTGTTAGGGAAAAAGATATGTCTATGCAAATCCATCAACTCAGCAATTTATATCATAATATGGCTGCGTCACATGTTGCTATCATGGATCTTTTAGGTACTTGGTTGCTTACCATTTTCAAGGTTTAGTCTTTTAAATGGATATGGGTCATTCAATGTATACTCAGTTCATGGGAGAGAGAGAGAGAGAGAGGGGAGAGAGAAAAGAGGGAGGGAAAAATCTGGGCCGTCCAAAAGTGAAGAAATCTAGGCCGCCCAAAATACTTTTGGACGGCCAAGATGCGCGCTCGGGCACCATATCAGCCCTATCCTATTTGCACCTAAGTTTTTCTCTTGCAATTGACAATAGTGTAAGAGCATACTGGTTCCATTCTCATTTTAGAGCAATGAATAGTGTCATTTTGCAACAAAAAAAAAAAAGGCAAGGGGCTTGCACCCTTGGGTTATTTTGCCATTCTGCCAAAAAAAGGCTACTTGCCGTATGTTTTGCCATTTTTGACGACAACAAAAAATTTGCCATTTGCTGTTTTTGAGAAAAAATTTGGGTTACGGGTGTGGCACTCTTTTTTGCCATTTTGTTGCCATTTTTGACAAATGGCAATATTTCCTCCATTTTTTTACAACGGGTGTGGTTGCTCTAGGATAATAAATGTTTTAGGAATGGATTTTCGCACTCGCCTTTCTACAAACCATACTCTTCTTTTTGTATTTATTGACATGTTACTACATTACCCTTGATATGTGAAATTGTGAACTTACAAAAGGGTAAAACAGTAACTTTATAGAATATATACACAACCAAAAAAGGGTGCAGACAGTGAAAAGGGAAGTTCAAAAACCACTATCCGATGTTATGCTCGTTGTGCAAAATTAGTACTACAAAAAAAGAAGTACAATGGTGGATATTTTATCTCGAAATAGAGAGTAATTTATAGATAACCAGATCATTCTTTTTAAAAATTCTGTAAAGACTCCATAAATTTTTCGGCCGTGTAGTCACCGTTTTCGATGTTTTTAATTTACGATCGAGTTCAACTAATTTAGGTCTGCTAGAGGATTTTCGCCAAACAAATTTCCCCAAAACTAACGACTACTTTACATGACTTCGAACATGTATGTATTATTCGGCAATCCCGAATTTAAATTACGACCGTTACAATTACGTGTTCTGATACGGTTATTTAAATACTACATTGACTCAGATTATTTAGCTACGGAGGGGATTTTAGAAGTGGGGGAAGAGGAGGGCACCATAATAACGACAAGTTCCTTGACACTCCGTTCAACAGTTTGTTTACATCCAGTAATAGTGGCATGGATTAGACAAGGAAAAAAAAAAAGATGAAATTGTTGTCGGCCAAAAGCACAAAATTTGTGCAATAATCCAAACAACTTTTTCCCAATCTAGGGTTCGGCCCATGAAGGGTCCCTCATTAGTCATTCCCCTCATGTGCAACCCACAAAGCATACAAAAGTCTTAATCACACAAATCAGTCACTGCATGCCCTATATATTTAGGCTTTACCCTACTTTATACCTTAAGGAACAATATCAATCCCAATCTCAATCTCAATGGAGTATCAAGGAGTCATATCATCATAAAATCAAAGTTGCAAGAGCCACTCACTCGATCGCAGATACCATTCAGCGTTGTTGGAGCCAGCGTGATATTGAACAAAGTAATGTCATCTTATGCTTTCATCAAGTTGCGGCCCACAAAAATGCGCGGTGTGGTTCAGGTAATTGGTGTGGAGAAAGGATTCGTGATGCAAGTACGGAATGAATTTTTTCACCACTCATGGCATTAACTACCACATTGTGCATGCTTATGGAAAAAGCTAATTTTCTTGTTATTGATACCATTTGAGAAACATCAATTATATCACACCCCACCTTCACACTTTATTTGGTGTGGTGTGGTGTGATCCAACATTTCACAAGTGAGCATTAATCATTCAAACAATGTAATTGAAGTGTTTCAAAAATTTGAATCAAAATTTGAAATTTTTTTAGCATACTCAAGATTTAAGTAGGAGGTGATATACAATTTACTTCACATCCGGACGTCCGGAATCCGGACCTCATGGTTCTGGATCAAATCTCAACGATCCGAACCATTAGATATGTTCAAAACGTGTTTTTAAGGTATAGCGTTTTTCACAAAAACTGCTCCGATCAACCCCTTCCAAGTGTTTTTTTTTCACGAATCCTCGCGATGGACCTAAAAAACATGTTTTGAACACATCTAACGGCTCGGATCGTCGAGATTTGGTCCGTAAAGTGATGAAAACACAATGGTCCGGATTTTGTTCCTATCCGGACGTCCGGATAGGAAGGGTACTCGGCAAATGTATGGCAATGATTTAAATTACTTTTCGAAAAACAAAAAGCTTCTACTAGGCTATCAACTCTTTCACCATAATTTGAAAATACTCAACATCGAAACTAATCTAATTGAAAAGTTTAGGGTTAACGCTGGTCTCAGAATGACTTTTCAGCTTTTCGTTTTTAAATTTTCGGCTTTTTGATTTTTTGGATTATGGCCAGAATGACTTTTGAATCTGGGATGAGTGTTTGGGAGAAATGTGCAGAATGCATTTTGGGAGAGAGAGGAGAGAAACACAGAAGTAGAAATTGAAAAGAAGGTGTGAGCCTCTTTTTCCTTTCTCCTCTATCACCAGAAATGAAGAAACTGTTTTTGGGAGAAACTGTTTTTCCCCTTGGCTGCCAAACACCAAAAAACCAAAAAAATAGAAAGCAACAAATAGAAAAAGAGGCTCCCAAACGGGGCCTTATTGGTTTCACCCTTGACTTCAATTTTTTTTTTTTTTTGGGGGGGTTTGGTATGGCAGTCAGTGGTACTGTTTGAGTTAGCTTACGTGTACCTCAATTAATCCTCTCTTCAATTCTATCAAAGATAGGTCATCCACGTCTGGAATAGAAAATTCACAAGAAAAACTCTTGCTCTTGACATTGACAACGGGTTTACTTGCACTTTTCGGATTTCGATAGGATGTGGGGTCCTAAGTCTTATTATGCGGTGAACAGACACATCCACCAAATTCGAAGTTAATTTGGTGTTAAAATACATCATCAGCTCTTGTGCATATAATATGTACCCAGTGCCTGAATTTAGAAGTTGTCTCCATGATTTTGGTTTTGACCTTCCTATAATGGCCATTCTCCTATGTTTTAATCTCCCAACATCATTCTATGGGCCCTATAGTACGTACTTGAATAATGTTTGAATATGGAAATAGAAGAAGGGAGCTACTGGACATATCCACATTTAATGGGTGCAAACTGCTTGCGATAGCCACAGTTCATAGCAATCATTTTATAAACATGACAAAAAGCATCTCTCTTTAATATTTGTATTTTGAATTCAGTAGTCACGAGACTTGTATCTCAAGGTTGAAAGCTTGTGTGAAATAGAAGGAGGTTCGGTTTACGGTGCGGTCACTCTAGGAAATTTTAACAATGTGTTCAAAATTTATCTTAATTCTATTATAGCTCTATTCTAGTCCTCTTTTCTTTTTCTTTTTCTTTTTTTGGCTAAGTTATTAACTAATCATATATAATAAGTATAGAATACTTTCAACTAAATAATACGTCACAATTATTTTCGGCGAATTCTATATTTTGGGCGAAGTAAAATTAAACCGGCAAATTAATATATTTCTTGTAGGAAATTGTGGCGAATATGTTCGCACAGCTCTTTTTGGACATGTGTTCTTGTTTTAGGATGTATAAAATTGATTGTCGTTCAGAGGGAAGGTATAGTAAGATATCAATATCAATAAGGAAATTGATATTTGCGCTCCAAAAAGTGATGTTGGCGCTCCAAAAAGTGATGAAATTACCAAACAATCCCTCTCATATCTCAGTCTCCTCTCCGTCCCTTATCTCTCTTTCTTTAATTTTTTTATTCTCTCTCTCTTACTTTATCTCTCTCACACGGTTCTCTCTCTCTTACTTTATCTCTCCCACACACGTTCTCTCTCTCTCTCTTCCGTTTTTTATTCTCTCACACGTTT
>JAXBDA010004572.1:0-28183 GCA_036023075.1 Gaultheria prostrata | reverse complement strand
TTACCACTTTCTCTTCTATTGCCATCTGATTAGCAGTGCCTTCTAGTGTCATCGTAGCCATAAGGTGAAACAAGACTCTCCACATAAGTATCCACGACAAACCACTTGCTATTCTCACGGATCCCAATCCTCTTACTAATATCAAAAATGATACATACACACCCCCACGTACACACTCAGCTACACCCTCTCTCACATGGGGTGTGGTCCCCACATGTGGACCCCGTGTGGGGACCACACCCCATGTGAGAGAGGGTGTGGCTGAGTGTGTACGGGAGGGTGTGTATGTAGCATTTTTGGTCAGGGCCCTCTAGTGACTACAGGATACAATGAGTGTATCTCGGTCATTAAAAGTATTGTGGATGGTTCAGATCTTAAATAAATTATTCGCGCGAATAATTTAATTTAGATCCGGACCGTCCAAAACAAGAATGGACGGCCCAGATTTCACTACATACGAATAATTTACTCACTACAGGCATCCCGGTTCCGTTTGATATTTCGTAGTCACTCATTCAAAAATCCAAAATACTCTCCTAAATAAGTGTCCCACACTCTCTCTCTTGCCATTTTTCAAATTAAAAAACTAAGTGTTTTCGTACATCATTTTTTGAATTTTTTCTCACCGAATTAAAGCACTCATCACGTACTGTAATTCGGTGCAAAAAAATTGAAAAATAATACACAGAAGCACTTACTTTTTTATTTGAGAAATGATACAACTTTTAGTAGTGGATATTTATTAGAAACGGAGGGAGTAGGTTATTTGTGAATCATCACTTTCATCCCCCACTTTCGAACGCTCTTGAGGTGACCTTGGTAATGAAAGACTTCATATTTTCACTCTGATCGCTGGGTTCTCTTTTTTCATTTTCTGTTTGTGATTTGTTTTTTTAACCATTTGATGTACATCCGGTGATGAGTTCAGGAGTTCAGAAGTGTGGGGTCATTCATAAATGTCAAATACTTTTACCAACCATAAATCAAAAGAAAAACATCACAATAATGATAATTAAAAATCTTGATCAAACAAAAATCACATTTAATGCTCAACCTACAAGATAGATCAACATCTCCTTATAAAAACAAACAAAACTATTTACTAGGATTCAAACAAACCACATAAATAAGCAACTTTTAGGAGCTTTTAGAAGTTATCAAGTGGTGTCACCACCAAATTTAGGGGGTTCATTCATGAATTTTTTCAAAAATTTCAGTAACAATATCTACTCCCTCCGTCCCTTTTTAAGTGATCCATATGGGAATACGTGTAATTTTAAACCCCTAAAAAACATATTTCTCTATATAATTTTTTAATTTTTTTATACCAAATTAAAGTGCTCATTGAGTACTTTAATTTGGTGCCAAAAAAAATTAAATACGTTCTACGGAGGTGTCTTTTTTAACGTCCACAAAATACATGTTTCCCAAACGGATCATTTAAAAAGGGACGGAGGAAGTATATAATAATAGTATTTTTTTTTTCCGTAGAATCGGCTGACCCCACTCTCCCTTATCCACGTCGCCTCTGTATGTGGAGTCTCCCTTATAATAGTAGTATCTTCTATTGCTTGCCTACTTTTGACATTTTTGAGAAATCAAAATGGTATCACTAGGTTACTATGAGATCCTCTTGGCACTTCTATCCTTTCTTGTTCTTTATTTCTCTGGCACGAATGATGGGCTACCCCGGAACTGGCCGGTTGTTGGAGCGTTGCCGAGTATCCTTATCAACGTCCACCGAATTCATGTCTGGTGTACCGGTTTTCTAGGCCGGGCCGGAGGTACGTTTCTACTCAAGGGTCCTTGGTTTTCTAACATGGACATAATGGCTACAGCTGATCCAGCCAATGTGCACTACATAATGAGTGTAAACTTCTCGAATTTCCCAAAGGGGCCGCATTTTCGAGAGATATTCGACGTTTTGGGAGACGGGATTTTCAACTCCGATGCAGATATGTGGCAGAGCCAGAGAAAACTAGCTCTATTGCAGATTCGCCATAGGCGATTCCACCAGTTTTTGGAAAAAACTAGCAAGAACAAAGTGGAGAAAGGGCTTGTCCCTATTCTTGAGCATGTCTCCAACCTAGGCCTGGTTGTGGATTTGCAAGATTTGTTTCAAAGATTGACGTTTGACACCACATGCCTATTCGTCACTGGATACGACCCGGGTTGTCTGTCCATTGAACTCCCAAAAGTTCCTTTTGCAAAAGCCCTTGATGATGCAGAGGAAACATTGTTGCTTCGACACGTGGTTCCCGAGACCTTTTGGAAGTTGCAAAGGTGGCTAGGGGTTGGACAAGAGAAGAAATTGAGCGAGGCTTGGGCAACCCTAGATCATACCATAGCTGAATATATATCGAAGAAGCGAGATGAGCTAAGCAAAGGGATTAAATCAAAAGAAGAAGATGGGTTGGATCTATTGACATCATATTTGAATGAGGATGAGATCATGGGAATGAAGTGTGATGACAAATTCTTGAGGGACACCATTTTAAATTTCATGATCGCAGGGCGAGACACAACTAGCTCAGCTCTAACATGGTTTCTTTGGCTGGTTTCGACACACCCTGTCATCGAAGCCAAGATTAGAGAAGAACTCGAATCAGTTATACCGGAACAAGGAGGTAACAAATGGAGATTATTCAATATAGAAGATGTAAGCAAGCTAGTTTATTTCCACAGCGCGATATGTGAATCACTAAGGCTCTATCCATCCGTGCCTTTCCAACACAAGGAGCCTGTTCATCCAGACATCCTGCCTAGCGGCCATCATGTTCATCCGAAAATGAAGGTATTGTTTTCTCTGTATGCAATGGGAAGGATGAAGTTCATATGGGGAGAGGATTGTGGGGAGTTCAAGCCGGAGCGATGGATTTCCGAGCGAGGAACGATCAAGCATGAGCCATCGTACAAGTTCTTGTCGTTCAATGCAGGGCCGAGGACTTGTATAGGGAAGGAAGTGGCTTTTACTCAATTGAAGACGGTTGCCGCATCTATAATCCATAACTACCATGTTCATGTGGTGGAAGGGCACCCAATCTCACCAAATGTTTCCATAATTCTCTACATGAAGCATGGGTTAATGGTCAAAGTTACCAAACGGTGGGCCTAGTGTACATGTACGTGTACCCTTTTCTTGTGATCATTTCATTCATGGTTGTGATGAGAAAATATGTTTGATAAGTAGCAGACTCAGGTTTGATTTTCCTATGCATAGAGCTCTGTGTGTACTTCTCTTTTTAGTTTTTACCCATAATAATCAATGAAAATCATTGAATCCTGAAGTTTATGGTGAGTTGAAGATTTTTCTTCTACAAAGTTTGGCCCCTCCAAAAATGAAATCTTGGCTCTGGCCCTGTGTACCCCAGGCAAGCTTTTGTAATCCGAATAGAGTGTCGGTCGGGCACGGGCCAAGGTCTGAAAGCCTGGCATGCTCGTTTGCCCAGAATGAGTAGCGATTATTTAATTGAATACTCCTACATTATTGTTTTTTTAAGTCCACAACAACCAATGTTGTAGAAATCCACGACGGGATTGGTTCAGTGGTTTGAAACTTGAACTTGGTAGGACAAGGCGAGGTTGAACTTTGAAGTCCCCATAACCCTAGCCATTATAGGTGCGGTAGGGTGCTCTACATATAGTGGTGTGGTGTGACGGGGCAATAGTCCCTAATAGAGGTGACGGAATACCATAGTTGCACTTCCATTTTTCGAACCACAAATGGCCCTTGCATCGAACGGGACAACCCTAATGTATCCTAACCAAAGGGCTATTATATAGAGAATGTCCAATTCCACCGCTTACCACTTTTGGGCCAATTTTACCAATTTTATCCCTTCAATTGATGGCTTGCATTGAGGTAATCTGGTAATTGATGGTTTGGACCTTGGGCCTTTTGGTCATTTTTTAGTTTTATTGTGAATATAACAAAATTTTCCCTGGGCTTTATTTTTTTGCTCTTTAGTCCCCCATTGTATTTGTGTTTTGTCAATGTCAAACCACTTTATTTATATAGATTAGAAAATATATTGAGCCTACTAATAGGAGAATCTTTTCTTTCTACTAATAGGAGTATCTTTTGTAGGTGAGAAAATATCAGTTGTTTTGCAATCTACTAATAGTAAGTTTTTGCATCAAGTGGTATGTTGCTTTTACATCCCTTATAAAATGTTTTGTCGAAAAACCAAATTCTTTTAATCATTTACAAATAATTTTAACATTTTGGATTACATTATATTAAATC
This sequence comes from Gaultheria prostrata, assembly GCA_036023075.1. Classification (NCBI taxonomy): domain Eukaryota; kingdom Viridiplantae; phylum Streptophyta; class Magnoliopsida; order Ericales; family Ericaceae; genus Gaultheria; species Gaultheria prostrata. The sequence continues at coordinate 23,937 of JAXBDA010004572.1, read as the reverse complement.
AATAAATGAACAATTTATCTGAGTTGTAAAAAAAAACTAAAACAAACCAAAAAAATATATCATTTCTAAACCCATTGAACTAAGTAAAAAAGAAAAAGATAGCATACACATCTTTAATTTTTACCAACGGGCAAACACTACAATCATTAACCTCGTGTGACCACGTTACTTAATACCTAGTTCATAATAATGGGGATATACTCTGATTTTGAAGATAAAAAGTTAATAGATCTCGTCCCGGCCTATAGAATTTATATCCCCAAAAAAGATTGTTTTTTGTACATATAATTTCGCATTAAATATGATCTTATTTGATAAATCTCATCCAGAACATTCTAGAAACATAAATTTTCCAAAAAGGAATACTCCCAATGTCCCAAATTGCTGGTCCTTCTTTCCATTTTGGGATATCCCAAAATATTTGTCTCATTTCTAAAAACATCCATCAAAACAGGGTCACTTTCCAGTTTTACCCTTAAAAAGTAATTTTTCCATCTCAACTGGCTTGTCCATTATCTGTTATTTTATAACGGTTCTTATAATTTTGAAAACTTTGTATAATAAAACTAATTGATATCTATCAAACAAGATCCATATTGCATATGTTTTGAGTTTCATATAAAAAATTAGCCCCACAAAATTGGTCATAGTAATATTAACTAGACTTAGGGGTCAAATAGAAAAAACAATACAAAGTTTTCACACCCCTTAAAAACCCACTTCCCCAAAAGGGACAAGCAAATTGGGACAGAGGGAGTACATAATAAAAATTATTGCATTTTAAAGTTTGTAATGTGAAAAAGTACAGAAAGTCTAGATACCCAGAATGTGCCTAGAATTTGAAGTGAATCTGGATCTGGACTATTGAATTTCAAATTCTGGGTACTTTCTGGGTATATTTTCTGTATACATAGCTCGAAAAAGTAATAAAATATGTCCATGTCAGCAAGAGTGAACATCAAGCAGATTCAATTCCTCATCATGCTCAGAAGGCAAAGATGGAAGTACAATAGGGGAAAGTCTATTAACATTTATGTCTTTATGAAAATTTATCGAAATGGTTCATCTAGTTTCACCTCTGTCTCGTTTTGGTTCCTTTATTTTTAATTTCACTCTTACGAACCCTGTAGTTTCGATTTTGGATGATTTAAGTCCAATCGATAACGACGGTTATAAAAATAGACGGAGAAATTAATTTTAGGCATTTTTTAGGGATAAAAGAGACTTTTTGCCCATCCTTCTTATTCCCTATTTTGTTATCCTAACCTAATCCTTTCCTTTACATGTTGCATACCACAACTAAGTACTACCTAGGTACCCAGAAGCGGTACCCAGAATGTGTCCAGAATTTGAAATTTAACGGTCCAGATTTTCTTCAAGTAAATCTGAACCCTTGAATTTCAAATTCTGGATACTTTCTGGGTATATTTTCTGTGTATGTAGCAGTGTTGTGCCCATTAGAGCAACTATGATCTTGTTCAAGTTGAGATTTACCAACTCCATTGCCTCGGTTCTGAGAATTGCCGCAATATTGCATACCACAGCTCAGTACTACTCCCTCCTGTCCCATTTTAAATGTTCCCTACATAAAGTCGTGTCATTTTGATATTAAAAGGAAACATATTTCTAGATATTTTTTTTCAAAAGTTTTTACACCATTCAAAAAACTCATTGAGATCTTTTGAACAGTACAAAAAAAATTAGAAAAGTAATTACAGAAGTATTTATTTTTTGAAGTCAAACTTGCACAGTCTCCCGTAAGAAACATTTAAATTGGGATGGAGGGAGTACATGACCTAACTTCAACTTCTTGGACTCGACCTTTGTTCTCAGTTCAGAAGGATTATTTTCCTTGATGAATCTTGGCAATTAAACCCATCAAAGGACATTTTAGGAACACATAAGCCAACAATTGTTCCGCAATCACACTATAAAAAAAATTAATCTTTAGCGAGAACGATTTAATTTGTTACTAGGTTGTCATTAAAAGTGTGTTGCTCAAGGATATTCATTGACAATTTTTTAGTGAGTCGTTGTGGACGGTCGGGGCTCACGCGTTTGTTTTGAAAAAGAGGCGAATTTCAGGGAAAAAGAAAAATTTAGAGTCGCCACCCGGGGTTTAATTTTTGGAAAATGTCAGGTACCCGAGGAATCGTTTAGAAAAATATGACTCTTGTGCCGCTGAAAAAAGGGTTTGATCTGCGAAAAATAGAGATTTGGGTTTGGGAGCCAGGTTACCCGCGGGGAAGGTTTTCTTTGAAAAATGCACCCCGCGTGCCCGGTATTTTCCGGTCTTTACTAAATATTTGTGGGATTTTTCTGAAAAGATTTTATTAAAAACTTTATTTCACATAAACAGTTTACAAATAAGTAAAATAGAAGGAGAATGACATATTAAAGAAACAAATAACGATAATAAATTACTAATTTTGTTTTCTGGCAGACTACAGATGCTTCTGTTTTGCTGGTATAAAATCGTTTCTTCCCCTTTTTTTTTGTTTTAATAAGAAATTTTTGAAATGTGTTTGGAATGTACCTCGATTTATATGAATGTCACACAACACATCAAGTGTGTTTATGCCATCGTTGCAGAGGTATGATCAACCCGTGGGTTGTCTCATTTGATAAGATTTGAACTTGCTGGATTCGGAGGAGGTATAGAACCTCTCCTAAACCCAACAAAAACTCCCCTCAAGAGCAAAACGATGTCAGTGAAACACTCGATATACCTTCAGAATAGCTTTCTGGATCAAACTTGTTGGTTGGAAAAAGGGGTACAATTTGCTGGCTTTTGGGTCTTTAAACTGACTTCTAGGGAGTAACTATAATGATTTTTGGGAGCGACTAGAGGGGTGAGGCTTTTCTGCTGAAGAATTTTTTTGATGGGTATGTAAGTGAATTGATTTCGTGCGCAACTTTCTGGTTCTTCTTACCACTCTCTTGATTGTTCAATGGAGGAGAGGTTATATAGACAGGGAGGTGCCGTACGTTCTTGCATAACCGAGATTCCCACGGCAGAATGATGAGCTGCGGGTAGGCTTCGCCGTGTTACGCCAACGTTTATGAGCTGCAGTAGCGAACGCGGGAATCATGGGATTTGACACATAGTGCCGTACGGTGTGCAAAGGGATGCCGCACGGTGCAACAATGAAGCCTTGCGGTGTCAAAGGAATTTTGGGCCGTACGGTTCAGGTATTTTTAGGTTTTTGGTCAGTTTGATCCAAAGGACTGTTTTGAGGTATATTTCGTGCTCTTTCATCATCGGGGATGTGCAAGTCACCAAAATTGGGGTGTCTACAGTCGCTTTTAGTGACACATTGTTGTCACTAAAACTCAACTTTTGTTTTGTAGTGTCAGCTTGGAAATTGTTCATTTCGGAGGCACTGAAGCATCCAGAGTCATCTGTTTATATAGTTATATGTATCAAAGTATCAAAAGAATACAATGGTGGCACACATGAACTGCAAACTTTTGTTTTCAGCGAATGAGAATTCTAAAATTTCCGTTGAGTCTTCTCACGAAATTCTAAATCTTAGCAGTCTGGGGTCTCTAAGACATCGTCAAACAAAATTAGTATACATTCACAGGAGTTTGCAAATAAATACTCGAGGACACTGTAATTGTGGAAATTCGCAACGCATATCTTGTAGGGGGGAAAAAAGGACCAAATTCCTCTTGCATCAGCATCTGATACACAGCGAGGGTGGAAGAAATGCATCAATGATGGAATGTTGCAGAATTGTGCGGGCAAGTTCAACAAGAGGAGAGGATTAGGGTTAGGGTTACAAATTGGGGAAGAAGAATGATGGGCAAAAAGTCTGTTTTGTCCCTAAAAAATGTCCCAAAATGATTTTTTCTATCTATTTTTATTACCTTCGGGTGTACAATCTAATTCTATTCCCGCGGGAGGTGAAACTTCCTATTGTTGAGGGATTTCACTTCAAGCAGTAGGGACCGAAGCGAAGTCTGTTTGTTCCCTTACTGGAAGTCAACTCCTCTGTCCAAAAATCTCTATTGTATTGTCATTTTCTTATAGTAGAAAACCGCTTTCAAGCCATATCTCATAGGTATCCATCCATGAAGGCATGAATGGAAGACTGAAGGGAAGACTCCTAGCTCCCTCCTACCACTTAAGTATCTGTTCCTTAGCGGGCGCTTCATACTCATGGCACTGCTACTGCGAAAGCCCCTACTGCTGAGTCCTCACTTGCCTCTGACCTTAGATAGATGGGTCCCTCTGATTCGGGTTCTTCAACCGCCGATAATGCTTACTGTCCTATCCTTATGAAACAAGGAAATCCCAACTTCGGTAATAAAAGTACCATAAGAAAGTACAAGCGGACGTTACTTGATGCTATCAACCTCTCGTCCGGTTATAGCAATATAGGCATTCACTATTTCTGATAGGCATTCATTACCGCCGTTGTCGATTGGACTCAAATCGTCCAAAATCGAAACTACAGGATTTGTTATAGTGAAATTGAAAACAGAGGGACCAAATCGAGACATGGGTGAAACTAGAGGGACCATTTCAATAAATTTCCAATTACATTACATAACAATATACACAACATAATGAAGTGAAGTAAAGGAAAATGTCGTATTTTTCCTTATGCGTTCATGTGATAAAAGAGATTTAAGAGAAAGTTGGAAAGTAGTAGTTTATACGAACAATTGGCCAAAAGGAAGTTTGGGGCCTTTAATGAGTTTTTGTCCAGCCTAACTTATTTTAAGGCCTCTAATACATGGATTGGAAGTTTTTGAGAGCTTAAGGACAATACTAGACAAAAATACTCTTAATAAAACTTTTCGCGCCATACGCACTCTACCGAAAAAAAAAAGAAAGCCCCGACATTGCAGCCAAAATTGTCGGTTGGAATTGTCTTTGGGAGATGAGAGAGAAACGGATGGGTGGGTAATAATTGATGGGACAATTTGGGATCTCTCTCTCTCTCTCTCTCTCTCTCTCTTTCTCTCTCTCTCATGTGTGGGTATTAATTGATGGCGTGGGACAAAACTGATTTCTCTCTCTTCAATTTTGGGGGTGGGTTTAATATTGGGGTTCAATTTTAGGGAGTTTAAGTTCTTTGGGGTAGGGTATAGTTGGTTTAGGCACTTAGGGTATCATACGGATTCTTAGGATTTGAGAAGTTCAGGCACTTTCATACGATTTTGGGGGTTTAGACACTTTCATATGGGTTTGGGGGTTTAGGCACTTTCATAGGCTAGCGGGGCCATTTTTGGAACGTGGGGGTGATTTGTCCTCGTGGCGTTAAGGAATTAGTTTGTGTCCTATTTGCAAAATTGACCGCTATACCAAGTTCTTGTCGCCGAAGTTCCCTAGTTTATAATCAAGTATAAGTTAATGGAAATGCAAGATTGCTATAAAATCTTACTTTTTTTTGGTCATCCAAACATAGCCGGAGCAGCGGAACTAGTATATCGTACCCCTTTGTAATCCCTCCACAACTCCAAAAGATTTGAGTATTAACAAACCTACGATATCGGGATGGCCATTTCCTCCAACTTTTTTGTATCCATTCGAGCCCTAATCTGAACAGATCGGAGAATTGGGGATTTGTTTGGGGATCAAGTAGGTTATGAGAATCTTTTAAAAAAAATTTAGGATAAGGTAAGAGGCGGATATATGTCATCTCGCAACCCGAATCCACCCTGAATACCCGCTAAATAGACACACACGATTTCTACTAATAATTTTTAGGAGTTCTGGAACTATGGATGTAATGTTGTGAGCACTTTTTATCCTTTACTCGAACCATGGAATTATGAACTGGGTTTAGCTATTTTTAAGGGTTGCACACGGTCCGGATCGAATCAAACTTTTAGGAATCAAATCCAAATGTGCGAGTCACGATTTTTAAAAAATACAATCCCTGTCAGGACCAAAAGTCATACGGTCCAATTCCAATCCAATCCGTGAGTCACGATCGGTTATGGGGCCTTTAATGGGTTTTGTCCGGCCTAGCTTATTTTAAGGCCTCTAGTATATGGATTGGAAGTTTTTGAGAGCTTAAGGACACTACTAGACAAAAAATACTCTTAATGAAACTTTTTCGCCTTATGCACTCTACCGACAAAAAGAAAGCCCCGACATTGCAGTCGAAATTATCAGTTGGAATTATCTTTGGGAGATGAGAGAGAAACGGATGGATTGGTAATAATTGATGGTACAAGTCAAGACTTCTCTCTCTCTCTCTCTCTCTCTCTCTCTCTCTCTCTCTCTCTCATGTGTCGGTATTAATTGATGGTGTGGGACAAAATTGATTTCTCTCTCTTTAATTTCGGAGGTGGGTTCAATTTTAGGGGGTTTAGGCTCTTTGGGGTAGGGTATAGTTGGTTTAGGCACTTAGGGTATCATATGGTTTTGGGGTTTAGGCACTTTCATGGGGCTTTAGGGGTTTAGACACTTTCATAGACTAGCAGGGGCATTTTTGGAACGTGGGGTTGATTTGTCCTCTTGGCATTAAGAATTTAGTTTGTGTCATATTTGCATGATTGACCCCTATACCATGTCCTTATCGCCGAAATTCCCTAATTTATAATCAAGTAGGAGTATAAGTTAATGGAGATGCAAGATTCCTACAAAATCAACAAGCCAAAAAATAAAAAATATATTGTTTCAACCGTTCACGATTCGGAACCAGCAATACTTTGGAATTGCATGCAAATCAACAAGTAAAAAGAACTACGAGCATTAAACTAGATAAATTAAGTTAGTACATTTGTTATCTGGATACATATATCACTATAACCGGATAAAATAACACTTTGCCCCCTAAATTTAATATAAATATATCACATTAAGATAAAATACTGAAATATTTAAAAAATGGAGTATATATATTTCTAATGTAGTAAAATTATAGTACAGTACTAAAATTTGGAACTCTTTGCACAGAATATTTTCCACCAATTATATAAAAGGCTTCCAATTATTGCCCACTACTATTCAAAGTACAAATCAAATTAGTTTGAAAATGATGGATATCTATTGATGCAACTGCATGGGGTCTTTATCCCATAAAAAAAATAAAAACTGGGGTTTCTATCCATTGTTTTGAAGCATGATCCCATGGATCTGTATTCACTTTGTTGTTGAGAGAGAGACAGGGCAACTAAAGAGTGGACAGGCTATAATCCAAAAAGACAGGGTAACTAAACAGTCGACAGACTAATCAAGAGCCGAGAGCGTCTCGATTAGAAGAACACATTTGTGATCGTTTCATAATTTTAGTTTTGTTTTAGTTTTGTTTTGTAATTATTACCCCTGTTTTCAAAATTAAATAAAACTAAAACTATTAAACTAATTATCGCGCAAATGAAAGCTTAGTTATATGAAATGCACGAGTAAACAAAAAGATTGCCTTACAAAATTCAAAAATGATAAATGTACAACAAAAATCTCTAACACACTCACATGATGTATGGGGCGGCCCACACTGTTATGCATGTACGACTATTGTAGAAAATTACCACAAAAAAAAAACAATAGACGTGAGGTGATCTTTGTGATTGAGGTCCAGTATAATAGTACATAATCACAAAAATTACTGTGATTGATTTGAAAAAAATATTTATTTCCATCGCCAACGGAAATAACTTACCATCATCGATGAAAAAACATCTCAAACAAGCAATGCTTTAAGAGCTCTTAAAATTCCTTCGAGCATCAGGCGGGCAGTACTGGAGAGGACAAAAGGTGGTGTCAAATCAAAATGTACACTCTCTGATTATAGTGGTCCTCTGGTTAGTACTCCACTCTGCCCGCCTGTGGGGGCCAATATGAGACTATTTGGGAGCTCATTTTTTGTATTTTCCAATTCTACTTATCAACTTTTGAGTGTTTGGGAGTTATTCCCCAAAACTCACTCTGGAGGAATGAGTTCTCTGTTTTTTCGCTTTAGAAAATAGAAGTCAAAACGAGGTGTTGAGCTACTTTTCACATTCGTCACTCACATTCTTCACTTGCAAAATGCATTTTGCACATTTTTCTCAAATACTCCTCCAAAATTCAAAACACATTCTGACCATAAACCAAAAAGCCAAAAAGTTGAAAATAAAAAGTTGAAAAGTAGGCTCTCAAACACCCCAGTAGAGACTGTTTGGGAGCCCATTTTTTGTATTTTCCAATTTTACTTATCAACTTTTGAGTGTTTGGGAGTTGTCCCCCAAAACACATTCTGGGAGAATGAGTTCTCTGTTTTTCACTTTAGACAATAGAAGTCAAAAAGAGGTGTTGAGCTACTTTTCACATTCTCCACTCACATTCTTCACTTGCAAAATGTATTTTGCACATTTTTCTCAAACACTCATCCAAAATTCAAAACACATTCTGACCATAAACCAAAAGCCAAAAGTTGAAAATAAAAAGTTGAAAAGTAGGCTCTCAAACACCCCATACACACACATGTACGCACATGTACGAACGCATCTGAACCGTCCATTTCAGTAAATTCTTATATGGAAGAGTTTTTTTTTAAATCTGAACCATCGAAAACATGCACAGACGGTCAAGATGCACCGTCCGTGTATAATGCGTAAGCCTGACGTGCGTACACATCGAATTTTTGTTTCCGTTCACCCTCTATTTCCATCCAAAGCTGCTTTCATTTTTAATCCGGGTTTTGGGTGGTTTAGGTTTGGACTGCAAGAAATAACCAAATCTTGACCGTCAAACTCGTCAACCACCAAAATTTAGTCAGATAATTTCCTCATCGGTAAGAATCTGTCAGCTAGCAAGGACTTGTAATAATGGTTATTTTTTTATTCTCCCACAAGCGAGACCAAGGTTCGAGTCTCGGAGATGTTTGGGGTTTAGGGCTATGGATAGCTTTTAGACCCCTTCTGCCAAAAAAAAAATCTGCCAGCAAATGAAAACCATTGAAATTAATTTGTATGCCAACCGCCGTGATTCTCATGAGTAATTATTCAGTAGTCCCGGAACACAGCCACATGGTGCTCCGGGACACTGCAGTACCACACATTTATTTGGAGCACTTACACTCAGTCGTAGACCCCATTAAAATGTGTGGTGCTGAAGTGTTCCGAAATACCACCTAACATGCTCGAGAACCACTGAATAAGTAAATGGTTCTCATGGATTAGACATTCTTAACTTTCGTGGACACATCAATTGGGACACTCTATCTAAACTTTATATAATAGTCTTCCTTACCCAACTCTAATAATGAAACAAATTGTTACTTCAATGGTGATTAACTCGATTCAAGAAGTAATTCCGAATGTTTCTGCTATTCCTTCGAATTTAAAGTCTGCATTGCTACACTTCACTTGCTATGAAATTGGTCATCCGAAACGTCTCTGGTATTCCTGAAAAAGAATTTCCGTTCAAATACTAGTTATCGTGTAAAGATGGAGTCAGTAAATTGTGGAAACCAAGGTAGGAATTATTGTTAAAAGGATTACTAGTAAAACTTTACGGAATTTTTGTCTGGTACTGCTTTTCGGACTTATTCATCCTTTTTCTCCAAAAGATTGTCCTTGCGGAGATCCTTTTCATGCTATTTTACTGTATTTTATTCTTCGGTAAAAGTCCAGGGCCGGCCCAAGCCCAAGGCCTAAGAGTCCTGGGCACATGGCATCCAAGAAAGTCAAAAAAATTGAGGCACTCCCATAAATTTTAGTGTTATCCTTGAGTAGGAGTCTTTTTCTAGGCCAACCCAAAAAAAAAAAAATTATACAGCCCATCCCTTTAACAGCCCAGAAAAAAATATTTTATTGCAAGGGGAAGCCCAAGTCAGTTTTAAAAGAATAGGCCCACAGACCGAATACAATTAAACAGTAAATTATTCATAGGTCAGCATATAATGATCTACCCCTCGAACAGATTCCCTAATTCAAATCACTCTATAAAATGTTTTGAATTTGTGGTGATCACACGTTGAATCTATTTTGCGTGATTGTGCTATTTGGGATGCTAATTTTTTGGTTAAGTTGGTAATTTTAAAATAAAGCTTGAAATTAAAGCCAATTGTAAAGATAGCAGTTGCTTAATTATATTAGAAAAATGAAACTTTTAATTGGCAGATTGATTCACGCAAAGTTAGAAAATTTGGAGATTGTTCGTTTGGCTACTACGGATTGCAGTAATACTCCTTTTTTACAGATTGATTCTCGTATTTTGATTGTTGCTAGAAAAATTATTTAAGTGTTGTACTTTTAAGAGCACAATTTTTGAATTAGGCCTTGGGCACTCCAAACCCTTGGGCCGGCCTTAGGTAAAACGAAACGTTGATTACAACAACTAGCTAGGTTGTTGAGTTTTGCTCCATTACTCTATATTTTAATATACACATGCCACATGTATCATAATAGTAGGGGTAATTTGTACAGACACCCCCATCAACTTTGACCGATTTTAAAAGACATTCCCTCCACTTCATTTGTGCATACTTACACCCCTTCAATTTTGGACCAAAGTGCAAATGCTAACTCTGCACGTCACTCGGCTCCTCATATACTCATAAAAGAAGTATGAGTGACCAACCGAGCTTTCTTAGAGGATGAAGGTCTAGCTTCATCAAACTTATGTTTCCCAAAAACTATTTTAAGACCAACTTCCTTACAAGTCTTGACAGTTTCCATTAAGCCCAGTGGCATCCGAAAAGCCCAGCCCACTAGAAATTAGCTCCTGAGATTGTCTAGCAGCCCGCGCAACCTCCTGAGGCCCAGAAGAGCTGGGCCTTGATCCATTAGCCTGACCCAAAGATGCTTCCCAAGAAGGAGAAAGCCCAGATTCTGCATTGTTTGCATGCAGGCCCAATTGCAGTTCCAAACCACCAGATTTCAGCCTTTTTTCCGAGACACCATCAAGATCAGACCCATTCCTTTTGTGGTGGCATGTCACAGCTTCTGGGTCAGAAGTAAGTCTCGAGAGAGTTGAGATCGCTTTCAAAGTATGCATCCCAACCAAAACTAGCAGTCCCAAACCTAGTAGTCTCATAATCCCAATGACCCACAACCTTTTGAGTCGTACCATCAGCTTCATCTTCCACATTAACGTTGTCCTCCTGCATGATGTTGAGGGACTCCGTAATAGTATGATCGGAGTCATAATGAGCAGCAAACTCATTCCCGATGAATCAAAGTTTTCACGACGAACAAAGAGAAACTTTCTAACCCCAAGACTATCCACCATTTCCATGACATTATCCTCTTGCGGAAACTGAGACAAGAGAATATCTATTCTAAGATATTGTTAGACCCTAATACAAACTTCTAGACTCTAAACAACCAATATAAACACGCACTAGACTTGCAGTTCCTAATAACACACAGGGCACTCACGGCACTCATCAGTTAACAAAAGAAAAGAGAAGGAAGAGAAAGAAAGGGGAGAGGAAATTCGGTCAGTGGATCAAGGGCTTCGATTTAAGGTAAATCGGGTGGTGGTATACAATATGCTCCTCAAATCTTTAGAGTATTTCTTTGTTCTTCTCATTTTGTACTCCCTTTGCTGATGTTACACTTTTGATTGGATTCCATGTTATGATCACGTTAAAATTGATATTACTCTATGTGATGACTAAATGCTATAGAACTATTTGGTGCATTGATCGAGTGAAGCTACCAAGATCCTGACCCATTAGCCAAGAATAAGCCAAAAGGAGCCTTGGCTCAAAGGTAGCCAGGAATAAGCCAAAAGTAGGCTTGGCTCAAAGGGGGTGAGGTCGTTCACCAGTCATATACCAAAAAGAGCCTAGTATGTGGTTCAGTCATATGGATAGTTCCTATTGAATTCAATGATTATGTTAATCATTCCCTCTTTTGTTGAGCATTTGTATTTTGTCATATTGTATACTTCCCTGCTTAATCTATTTTTCAAGATGGCTTTGAAAGCGAGAAGTACGATGGGGTCAGCTATTAGGAGTCACAGGACCAAATTCTTTTTTAAAGAATTTGTAAAAGAACTTAATTTGTACTTTTATTTTACGAAAAAAGTTCATATTTGGCAAGTGATATTGGCACTCCCTAGTTTTATATTGGCACTCCATTTTTTTGTCTCTATTAGGTGAAGTTACTAAATCACCCTTGTATTATACAAGGGTGATTTAATGTAGACAAAATGGGGAGTGCTAGTATCAAAATGGGGAGTGCCAATATCAATTCCCTTATATTTTTGTGTAAAAAAAAAGGTTTCTGTAATGGCTATGTTTGTTCATTTATTTCTATGTTCATTTATTTCTGAACTGTCGCCACTCCTGGAGCCTTATGTGCTCATTTGAAGCCCTGAGATAAACATTCACACCCTTAATTAACTACACAAAACTTCACAGTCTCAATTCAAAATTTCAAACTGCAATAAGAACAGAGGAATAAACTAACCAAAATCAAGACGATACTCGAATTAAATAACAAAAAAAATAAAAAAATTTAATCGACTATAAGTCTACGATGCCAAAGACCGTTAGGTTTTCACCGTGTGTATTTTTTCACTCTCTCTCTAACATTTTTATCGCCTTAAAGGTTTCAGATGCCGAATGCTGCTATTTAGGAGATTTTGTTTGGGATTTCAGTAAAAGCTTGGAGTTCGATCTTGTCGAGTGAAGAGTGAATATTGTTGGAAATCCCCAGGAAAGCAACGATATCGCGGCCAACCTCACGCCCAACCACCTTTTCCCCAATTTCTAGGTGCTCCACTGTGCCAAACAGGGGGAAAAAGAAACAGGTTGGGTTGGGTTTGACTTGACTCATTTCAACCCAATCCATATTTAACCCATATCAACCCGTGGAAACCAAACCCACCTCAACCCAACCCACCCATTTGCCACTTCTAGGTATTGAAAAAGCATTTACCAACGCCAACCCAAAAAGGGGGTCATTTGGAGGTGATATATATACCCAAAAATAGATTTCCCAGTGTAGTCCACCTCTCTTGATTCAAAGCAACTTCAACTTCTTCTTTTTGATTCTAGTTAAAACAAACCCATTAGACTCAATCAATTATCAAGCAATCAAAATCATTAACTACAAACTAAATGTCTCTCATAACAACGTTGGGACAACAATTGGAAGCAGCGTCGGGACAACCCCTTGGCGCGCGGCTCAGCTCGATCCATCTTTGAAAGTTTTAAGTGGTAAACTTACATTTTTTGTCAATTCGTCTCTGCACCCAAGATACAGTTTACCTTAGATGTTTAGCTTCGACATCCAAATGTAGCCCCATAGCATAGTACAATCATGGCTTATTGAGCAGAATTTGCCTCATGTGGTAATGGTCAGGGCCGGCCTGGGCCTAGCCCAAGAGGCCAACATTTTAAGCCCCTCAAGAAATGTGTGAAAAATAAATTAGAGCCCGAGTTGGTTTTAAAACCCAATATATAAGCCCAATATTTTCTTTGGAGAAGTCTTTTTCCATTTCTTAAAAAGTTGCTTTGCAAAAACTTATCAATTTTTTTGGAAGAACAGAAAAGAATGGGTACCACACGAGCAAAAGTATTTTTTACAAGTATTTTTTGGGTTTTCTCTGTTGAATACGAATATTTCGTGCCCCACTAAATCTGAGCCATGAGATGAAAACCACCACAAGAAAGAGGATGGTTTTGCTATTTTTCCCGCGCAATTGTACTTACCATGAACACATGTTTTACTTAACACAAAAACATACCACACTTACCACATGTATAGACCATAAATTGTGGTAAGTAAAGCCTATGTTTATGGTAAGTAAAGCCTGTATTCATAGTAAGTAGATCCAGTGTTCGTGGTAAGTAAAACTGGGGCACCGGTGCCCCAATACCACTTTGGGCCACTACAGCCGGATCCGTTGAATACATGCAGGTTGTTTTTGAAAAGTTAATTTATCTACTTTATACTTTATTTGTTTTCGAAAGGTTTATTTATCTGTTTTACACTTTATTTTGTAAAAAATTTAAGGACCCCATTCGCGATATTCATTTTAACCCCCGAAATGTGAGGGTCGGCCCAAGTTATGGTTCTACCTTAGGTCACATAATACAAGTCAAGATGCAAATGCGAGAAAGCAAGCGTGAAAGCATCTTTCAGAAACATCTCAAACTACTGAAATTCAAGACAGCGCAAGTACAGACCGAGGATTAAGAGCCCAAGCGCAGAACCTTACTAATGATTATGCAAAGGTTCAACTAGTGGCAGAGCTGTAGTGGGCCCAGAGAGGCCCGGTCCCATCCTTTTAATCTATGGTTTAATCTATGTTAAACTTAAATATTTAAAATCACCTTGTAAAATTTTGTGGATTAAGATTAGACCCATCAAGTGGAGGGTAATCACCCCATTAGGTCTAACTAGCATTGTGCCCATTGAATACAAAACAAAAAAATAAGTCCACAATGTGTTCTTTCCGTTTCCGTGCATCAAACAGATACAATTGTAGTTTTAAATCGTGTACCTATACCCATTTGCATTATTTAATCACTTTCAAATAAAACATTCTAAATTTGTAATAAGGCAATAATAATAATACTGTAGTGAAATAGTTTAGTTAAAAAGGAAAATTTGATACTTAACCTTTAAATTCTTCAGCACTTTATAACATGCATTCTCCGTGATCGTTTTACTTTAAACACCTATGATAAAGTCAAACACACAATAGTGAGAAAGAGGGATTTGGGGTTGCTGCTGTGCACCATCCGAGCCGTCCATTTCTTTGATGGACAGCCCAAATTTCATCTTACACGCATGACAACGAACTGTTCGGATGTAAAGGTGCTGAGATGAAATCTGGGCCGTCTCAGATAGTGCACAGCAGGTGTTGTGCATGGGGTGCACAGCAGCAACCCCTTGTCCGAGAAAGAGACCAGGAGAAAGGGAATTACACAAACACAACCTAAAATTCCTTGGTTTTTTTAACCTTTTCTTCATTAGATTTTGAGTAGAATTCAAGAGTTGGTCGGCAATTTCATAGAGTTTATACAAACAACACCTATTGATATGTGTTTTTATAGATTCATACTACTATTAGAACTAACCTTTACGCAGTGGATGAGCACCGTAAAAACCAATAAGCTCCCATGTTAATACGAAATATCTATTCCCTTGCAGCGAATGGAACACCTATTAATAAAAAACATACCCATAGTTGACAACCACTTCTCGCAATGGATAGGCCGAACCAAGTTGGGACCAAATAATGGAGAGATTGACTTAACTCAGTGGTAATTTTCAGGATTGGGAAACAGAGCCCTTGTTCCCTTTTGGCTTCATTTTGGCTTATAAAGCAAAGTTTACTTCTTCTTCTTTTTTTTGTCTTTAGTTGATACTTTTTTCCGGGTTAGTTAGTTTCGTGTCAAGTTTTTTATGTATTATTGGTTCTTCTCGATGAGAGGAAGTGAGGAACCGGAAAAGTAAAAAAAATATGATCCAAACTTATTTTATTTTTAATAAAGACAAAATAAGCAAATCTATACACAAAAACTTAACACGAAACTAACTAACGTGAAAAAAAATCAAATGAAGACGGAAAAAGGAGAAAAGCAAACTTTGCTTTTTAACCCAAAATAGGCCATGGTCTTTTGTTTTGTTCACCTTTTTGTTTGAAGAATACGTAAATAGTGCGAGGTTAATGGTATATTGGTATATGAGAGATTGTAGGTGAAGGAATGAACGTGGAAGGAAGAGAGTGTGGGTAGTCACATTTTCATAGGGGTGAAAACGGTCCAGTTTTGGGGTATTTTTGGGACCGGACCGGACATTCGGTTTGGAAAGTTTTGAAACCGGGACCGGACCAAATAACACCGGTCCGGTTTTTGTCGGTTTCATCCGGTTTCGGTTCGATTGAATTCCGTACCGGACCGGCGTTATTTGGTCCGGTCCCGGTTTCAAAACTTTCCAAACCGAATGTCCGGTCCGGTCCCAAAAATACCCCAAAACCGGACCGAACTGGACAAAATGGTTTTTGTCGTAATATTCAATGGCTTCATCATAATCACAAACAGAATTCCAGTTATTAATCATTCACCTCCTTCATCATAATCTTTCCTCTCTTATTAATCAAAGTGGTTGTGCAGTGATGTGGTAAAGAGCTTGGCACCCACACCTAAGACTTGGATTTGATCCCCACTCCCCTCATTTTTTCTAAGCATTAAGGAAAAACGGTCCGGTCCGGTTGTTGGGAGTTCTAAACTGCAAACCGGACCGGTATCTCGGTTTCCTCAACATCCCAAACCGGGACCAGACCGAATGAAAAAAGGGGTGACCAAAACCGGCCGGTTCGGTCCGGTTTATCCGGATTGCACTTTCACCCCTACATTTTCATTTTCATATTCATAATATTGATTATTCATTGTTCCCAAAGTACATTCCGGGATACTCCAACAACACATATTCCCGTAGGGTTCACAATTAAGTGCATAGATCCCAAATAAATATGTGTGTTGCTAAAATAATCCGAAAACCACCTAGCTGTATTCCGAGCCACTAAATAATTACTCCCCCAGTAGGCCACGTCTCGTTTGGCTCCAGCAGGTAGGAAATCCCTCTGCCCGACTCTGGTACTGGTAGGTACGTATTCTTTCGAACATATGTACCTAATTACTAATTAGTGTTGGTACGGTAGGTCATCCAATCTTAACCAAATTTGTGTTTGGAATTTGGACGTCTCAAATGTTTTTTTTTTTTCTTTCCAATTAGTATTTTTCTCTCTTGTTTTGATAAAAAAAAAATAGAATTGACAACTTCAATTCAATAAAAATGGAAACATTAGAAAAATAAGTAAACAAACTACGAATACTCGAGTGGAAAGAATCCATTATCATACTGTAGTTGATATTTATCCACAAGTGTAATTTATAGGAGAAATTTAAATTCTTTTTGTTGGGAGACATTAAAAGAACAAAAAAGTATGGGGGACCACAATTTTAGGACACTAACTCAGAACAAAAAATTTATCGAAATCGTTGGATATATATGAGCCCACATTCAACAAAGCTCCAGAGATAATTGCGTCAGGAGTTGTCTTTTTAGTCGCATAATTAAGTTCATAGTCGGGGAGTTGTAATAAGAGTACTATGAACTTAATTAGTCGCATAATTCTTCTGTAAGACTCTTCGGTTGCGTTTTGAATGATCGCTCTCTCGAATTTTAGTAGATAAAACATTATTGAAAAAAGTTTTTGCGCACGAGCTCTCACACACATGTGCACATTATGTGACTTAGACTCTGACCCTACGTAACTGATAAGTGTCCAAATATGTATATTTACAACTACTAAATTATACATGTCAATCAAATTTGTTGGACATGTAATGCTTGTAAAGTGTCTTTTGTGTTTTTTCAATCGTTCATGCAATTTGTGACGCTTATGCATCAATTTACATGGTTTAAATTAGAGGTGGCAATTTGAACCCATTTAAATGGATCCGTCCAAACCCATCCAATTATAATCAACCCAAACCCACCCATGTCCAAATATGGTTTTTAATTGACCCAACTTATTAAACCCATTAATATTTGGGTTTAGATGGGTTGGTAATGGTTAGAATTGGGTCCAACTTCAAATAAACTCATCTATTCTACTAGAAGCAAATCTGTCAACTCCTCTCAACATCTCTCTCAACACATCCGGTCTGTTTCTTTGATCTCTCTCTCTCTAGCCCATAGATTTATATACAATCTTTCAATTTCCTCTCTCTCTCTCTCTCTCTCTCTCTCTCTCTCTCACTATTATTGTTGATCCCGCCCCACTTCCACATTATATTGTTAACGTTTTTTTGGACGTTGGTCCCAAAATTTGTTTCGGCTCTTTATTTTGTGTTTTTTTTCAGATAACACAAAAAGGCCCGCGCGCGAACTAAATTAATCAAATTAAACTTTGGCCTATTTTTAAAACTTATTAATTTTCAAGCCAACCTTAAACAATTATCTACTCGGCCCGTTCGATTATATCAATTATCAATTGCGACAATAATAAACCTGCCCAAACCTATTAAAGTCGGACATGTTTTTCATTGAACCTGCCCAAACCTATTAAAGTCAACAATGAACCTGCCCACTCTGTTGTGTCTTTATCCAATTGTTCTATTCGACAATACATAGCTCAAATTTAAATGATTAAAATTTGTAGAAGCTTGAATTAAATCCGAACCGTATATTGTCTAAATAAACGGTCGGATAGGCACCACACGGTATGGTCCTCGGGGGAACTATAGGTCCCCTTGAATTCGTTGGGTTGCAACATCCACGAGTCCAAAATGATCGGAAGTCAATTACAGTACTTCTTTTTTTTAAGTCAATTGGAAAAAAATGGGTTGGGTTAGATTGGGTTGGGTATAGTTTGACCCATATTCAACCAAACCCATATTCAACCCGCCAAGTATTGACCCATATTCAACCCGCTCATATTCAACCCAAACCCATTTTAACCCACCCAAATTCACCCAAACCTACCCGTCTGACACCTCTAGTTTAAATTCAGTTTCGGGGTCAAAGTGAAAGTTCTGGAAGTCTGGTCCAATTTGCCAAATTCTTGATGTTCTGGATGCTAACTTGCTAAGTGTAATTTCTAGTCAAGAAATAAATTAATATTCCAAGTTTAAGTGTATTTGGAAGGAGATTTGGCTCATGGTATAAATAGGAAACTCTAGTACTCCCTCCGTCTGTGACTTTGTAAATCTAAGTTATTAAAAAAACATCATCATTACATATTTCATATCAATTTTACCTTCATTTTACACTTTTCACATCACCTTTTACCTCCACTTTCCAAAATTATGGGGTGTGCCACTAACTTGGTTTTTTGGCTTTTTCATGTGAGAGTTCGTAATACACGTTGGCTTTTTGTGGTTTTTATGTGATATATTGTGAGGGAATGACCTGTCTCGAAAAACGCAATAAGCTGGCTTTTGGCTTTTTGAGTTAATGGAACGGGGCCTTAGTACCACTACATACACAGAAAAAAACACCAGAATGTACCTAGAATTTGAAAATCAATGACCCAGATTCACTTGGAATGAATCTGGGCCACTGATTTTCACTTTCTGGGTACATTCTGGGTAATTTTTCTTGGTACTTAGATTAACTGTTCCAAAATTATCCTCCATTTTCCCTTTAACTATTTACTACCCATTAACTTTTCAAAATGGCAAAAATAATAATTGTACAATTTTTACCCATTAACTTTTCAAAACACATACTTATTAAGGGACATCCCAAAATAAAAATGTCTACACTTTAAAAGGGACGGAGGGAGTATAATTCTAGAGTTGTTCATTGTTTTAGGAAACAGAACGAGGCAAGAGAAGGAGATTCAATTAGCTTTTCAATTTCTCTCGCAATTATGGCAAGCTAATCTTCCTCTATGTAGTTTGTAGATGAAGCCCTAAGAGCATCACCAGTAGTATAATTAAAACTGGATAATCAAAAGTTGCCACATCAGATTTTGATTATCCATACAAGACATTTATAAAGTTAACAATGTGGAGTGTCACAATGGTATTTTGTGTCCATAATAAAAAAAAAATACTATTCACTATATTTTTATTCATAAAATGGGCACAACTTTAAATTTGTATATATATATTTTTATAATATTAGTACTACTATTTAAAAGATATTCACAATACCTTTAAAATGAGACCAATCTTGAACATATTTTTAATTTTTTTTGTTATTGATAATTTCAATTTTTTTAGAGAGAGTGCAAAAAAATTGAGTTTTGAAGTAAGTATTTGAAAAATGGAGGGAGAATGTTGTTTCCTTTGAATTTATTCTACCAAAAAAGACTTATAAATAGGGTGTGGTCCCCAAAATTTGGTTATTGAGTTTTGGTTATTGAGAAAATGTTGTTACTTTTAATTATCCAAATGCCAAAATTTGGTTATTGGCTAAAATGTTGTTATCTTTGATTATGCCAATGTGAGCCAATTTTTTAATAAACATTGTTAACTTTAGTTATTTAGATGTTTTGATTATTCTATTGGTGATGCTCTTATTTAGGAACGGAGAAAATATATTGATAAGATCACATTGTCAGATAGCAATTGGGTAGCTAGCTAAGGGCATCTCCAGTAACACTGATAGTGTAAGAAATAGCGTAATAAATAGACAGTTAGCTAACTTTTTTTCCATTTTTTGTGTTCCAATAGTTTAGTTAATGGAAAGTTAAATGGTGTAATTAGTGTCATAACACTATCTGCCTCAATACAGTTGTGACTGTCAGTGGCTCAACCCCAAATGGGACCCATGGCTTAAAGTAAGAGAGAGAGAAAGTGGGTCGGAAGGTGAGAGAGGGTAATGGATTGTACAAACCATAAAGTAAGAAAGAGAGTGGGAAGAGTTGAGAGAGGGAAATCCCATCCGGCACAAATCTCCATTAATTTGTACATTTTTTATACACTTCAACAGTACTTTAACACCACCTTAAATATACCATTGCAACACTTCTGCCCTTAACAACACATTTTGTCATAACAACACATAAATGAGACCCACTTTTTACACTTTTGTGTCATATAACACTACATTTTTAACTCCACGACTAGAGATGCCCTAAGGTCTACAATTAGCTCTCTATCCAAGGTCCGTATTAACATTTCCCATATAACGTACAAGAGAGGAGAAAAAATCGCACCCGTGGACTTGCAATTTGCTAAAATAATCAGAGAGAGAGAGAGAATTAGTTTTCGACGAAGTCAAGGTTTAGACCATTTCTAATCAAGCTATATATCGTTATCGTTGAGAACAAATAAAGTAAATTAACGAGCTACCTAACTCATAACAACTTTTAAAACTTGAGAATGCATGGATTTCTTTAATAAACTCAGGATGTTTACATCAACTTAAGCCGGTGGAATTATAATTTGGATAACGGGTGACGCTATTTCATGAGAGTCTATTAATTTTTGTTGCATGTTGTACATAAAAATGCATAGAGAATAGTTAAGTGTAAAGTCAATTTTTGTCATGAACCTTTTTTTTTTCTTACAGTAATTAAAGAGAATTGGTTCAACTATCTTATGGGTTCACAGCTGTGTGGGCCTTCACCTGCTTGGTTGGTGGATCGATGGTGGTGTGTTGAATAAAAAAATACTGCATATTCGTAAATAATTATTCTGTTTAAAAGATCTCAATTAAAATAGTAATCAGTGTAAAAATATTAACTGGTTCTCCCATCACAATACATGAAACGCATAAATCCTTGTGATCTACTACACATGCGGATATCCCCACAATCACCTTCTTGTACTATTGTTTTGAGAAATTCGAAAAATTGGTTTATTAATTACCCCTTGTTACCGACAATTAAGAACACTTAAAAATTAACTTCGAGTATTTATTATTGTATGAACAGAAGCCTTAGCTTGTTTTACAACAAGAGAATATACTGCATATTTTATTACTTGTTCACATATATTTCAAATATATATATAATTAACTATTAGGCCCAGTTTCCCACTTAATTTTGATTTTATCAAGTTTTGATAAAATCACTCTTGATTTTATCAAGTGGGGAAAAAAATCTGATAAAATCTCAGATTTTTAGTACAAAAATTTGAGATTTTATCAAATCAAAAATCTGAGATTTTATCAAATTTTTCTCCCCACTTGATAAAATCAAAACTTGATTTTATCTTTGGATAACCCATTCGTATCGGCAAGAACAATTGTTTATAACTTTATATGCACGCAAATCCTAGCTTTGCTTTAGGGCTTGTTTTTTGTCCCGTAAAATGTATTAAGTCAATTTTGTCCATAAAATCAGTTTTTGTGTAACAGACTCTTACTATATGGAATAACGGATTCTGCGGTGAATAACAGTATAGTAAAGAAAATACTAAGACCCGGCATATGGTACCTGACCAATGTGACTACAGGCAGTGTAGTGGAATCCTGACCGTCCATTTTTGTTTTCGACGGTTTGGATTTTAATTGTTTGCGCAAATAGTTAATTTAAAATCCAGACTTTCTAAAAATACTTTGGACCGCCCAGATGCAGTCACTACACCCTGTAGTGAGTTTGGCTCACTATAGGGTCCCACTCTGGGTATGAAAAGTTAGCTTCAATGGATTTTAGATTGGTATAATTGCGAGCTAGTTTACATATGCTTCCACCGTCCCAAATTGTTAATCCTTTGAGTCGTGTCAAAATTTGAATATAAAATTACTGTATATTTTAAATAGTTACAATGTTTAAAAGATGTCAATTAAAAATATTAAATGGTGTTAAATTCAGAGAACACACATGCATTTTCTACAGAGCGTTAGTTCCACGATAACAAGCTTTTTGAACTGATTGAATTTGAATTTCAAATTTCGAAATATTTTAAGGTGGATGCAATCATGTTGATTAGTATTTGCGTAGACAGGTTCAAATTACATTTTTCGAGCTTTCGTGCACTTGAAAATGTCTTAAGCGTGTTTAATTTGGAAAACTAGTCCTTTTCAAAGTTCAAAACTATTACTAATGTTTTAATTTTCTTCAAAATACCTGTATAAATAATACTACTCCATGGTAATCCGCTTTGTCCGAATTTTGATTTACTATTCCAATTAAATGTCTAAGAAACTATAAACTATTTTGTATAAATAATACGTATGCACTACTTTCCAGGATAATATTTCATAATCTGCAACTTTTGACTTGCGTTTCTTGTTTCGGAAGTCCGATTATATGACTTCAGAAACGAAACCTTAACCCAATAAATTAAGATAAAGGTCAGAAAAGACACAACAAAGACATGATTTTTTTAAAGACAAAAAATTAGTAACACCTATGAATAAAAGTCAACGATTTGATAGCTCGATCTTAAATATAGTGACGGACGCAGAATTTATGATTACAGAAAAAATAGCGCCCGGTGGACTTGCAAGATAAATAGATAATCAGATGAGAAAGAGAGAGATCTGTGAGTTTTAGTTTTCTTTGACAAAGTCAAGGGAGTTTTCTCTTGAAGGCCAAGGCAATTAGACTAGTCTTAACCAATATCTCGTTGTCGTTGAGCAAAAGTTAAAGTAATAACTTAATGGGCTACCTAACACGTAACAACTTTTATACAACTAATTGAAAATGCATACCTTCTTTTAATAATTTAAAGGTGTTCACGATAGCTTACGTACATCTCCAGCGGTGGAGTCAAAACAAGAGTTCATTAGTTTTTGTTGTGTGTTGTTCGTCAAAATGCACAGAGAATGAATAAGTGTAAAGTTAAGCCTTATCTTGGCCTTTTTTTATTTTTATTTTTTTGGAAAAAGATTAATGCTTACCTCAACTATTTTGTGGTCTTAATTTCAATAAACCTCATTGGGAGAAATGTTAAGTGTAAAGTCAGGTTTGTTTTGAGGTTTGTTCTTTTTTGTTAAAAACGAACAAAGACTATCCTGGGCATGCACTTATTAAGATTTCAATTTATGATCCAAACCGTTCATTATTTAAATCACGCTTTTTATAATTTTTGTTGCGAAATCATGGTTTTTCGAATACATGTAAGTACCTAATCGACTTCTCGATTAGGTTATATATATTTGGATGACAGAAATCTTCAAAAGGAATAAGAATATGATTAGTGAGAATCAAATTCCAAAGAACTTGAGATCAGAAATAATTTCCTTCTAATGGTTGAATTAATTGAGTAAGTTTATGGCAAGAAGAAATAGGAGTATTGGAGTTTGTGTTTATTTGTTTGTTTGTGTACTTATTGTGTTCCCATTGGGCACATGTTAGTTAGACCAAATAAAAATATTGGATAGTCGAGTAGATTTTAAATATATATATTTTTTCAATATATTAAAAATATTTGAGCACGGTGATCCGGATCATTGAGAACACAATCAGTACACAAACAAACAAATAAACACATACTCCAATACATTTTTTACACTTTTCAATACACTTAGCATTTCAATAAAAGCCTATACCCAAAAAATATTTTGGATATACATAATTACATATTTAATATTGGTATTGTTTGATAGATGTCGTCGAGT
>JAXBDA010004571.1:0-28187 GCA_036023075.1 Gaultheria prostrata | reverse complement strand
TTTTGGTTTGATCCAAGAAAACCCTACTAACTGCGACTGGATGTGGTTTTAATGGTTGTGGGTAAGCCCATTGAAAACCCTTGAAGATTCTTAGTTGTACCAGAATCTATTCAAAACCCCTTCGTGATTCAGTGGATTAGAAATCTGATGTGACATAGGCATGTGCCCAGCAAGCATAATCCTCATGCTCAGTTGGAATTGCAGAGTTTGGATCCTGAACTAACTGTCGGTGCTAAGCCAGGGGAAAGTGAAGATGACGTCAAGTCATAAAGCAATTTTATGCCTTGGGTGCACGCATTCTGCAATGACAAAACAGAGATTTGCAATCCCTTCAACCATTACAAAAATTACTACATTCATCTTGAATTTACATTTTCCACTTAATTAAGCTAACATGCTTATGTTGTATCTTAAAAGATAAATACTCAAGATCTTAGTTGTCTGAGTGTTGACTATAGACTGACAAACCTTGTGTACACTTTGTCCCACAAATCCATCACAACTCTACAACTCATGCTCATTTGACATTGAAAGCATCAAAGAAACACGAACTGGAACTTGTTTAG
Source organism: Gaultheria prostrata (assembly GCA_036023075.1). NCBI lineage: Eukaryota > Viridiplantae > Streptophyta > Magnoliopsida > Ericales > Ericaceae > Gaultheria > Gaultheria prostrata. Next base: position 27,621 of record JAXBDA010004571.1, on the reverse strand, counting down.
GCACCAAAAAGGAGTTATAAAAAGGGAATTTGGTAAATTGTCAATCATCCTACTCAAGGAAAGGATACAAAGATAACTATATAGTACTATACACGCCTATACCAACAAAATTTTCTTAATTTGTTTTATATGCAAGCTAACTAAAAGTATATATGTAAACACCACACTCATGTACCACATGTATACTACCTCACAGGACTTTATTCGCATGGCTGCATATTACCAACAAACTTTATTCTCTTTTAACAACAGTCATCTCTGTTTCGTGATTAGACGATGTCTGTAACCCAGAGCTTTCGCGGATAGCCCAAGATAATGTGGTTTTCCTAATGATGAGAACAAGGTCAAATTCTTCTCTCTTCCTCAGCAATATATTTGCCAAAATAGAATGTTCAAACAGATTCTTATAGGGAACGTAAATAGTCTCCACAAGGCATTTAGGAGTTGAGATTCATTATGCAAACTTGCCTTCCTCTCTCCTCCAGACTTCTTTCTCACCATCGATGTTCCATAAGAAAACTCAACTATAGTCAGGATTTCCAATATTTCACAATTTCTAGGCTATATGTTTCTGGGCGTTCTAACAACAATTTGTCAAGGATAAGCCAGAACCATTACACCTGTTAAGACGCCAACAAATGCATGGAATTTTACAAAACATGCACTGAATCCTAAGGACATGAGAAATACTCGTATGAAAGGGTCCTCTCACTAACAGTTTCATATGTAAATTCTAAGTGATGCTTGGGAAAATGGGTAAAAGAGAATTGACAGAAGGTATCGACCTGGTAAGACAATATCGTATTGATTCTTTGAACTTGATATATCGACTTCACGAGCAATTGACTCCTGTTTGATCCTCCAAGTCTTCTCTATACCTTCAGCCTCCAAGTAGCCCCCCTCGCTAGGCATAAGCCACTACATAACACACACTTGCATCAACTTTTTATTTGCACCAAAAAATCTCGCAGATGACTTCCTCAATGTCCAAGGACGCAAAAAAGAAAAGAACCAAAAGAAGGAGAAAAGAGGTATTTTGTTTTTCCTTGAAGAGTTTGGGCAAGAATCAGAAGGGCGTGCAAACAGTTGTCCAGAATATCATTGAGCTTCACATCATACAACGTAGTGTACTATTTTTACCGATATTCGATAAATAAAGAGTTACCATCAACTGCAAGCTGGCCTTCCAATTTCACCATTTAATGCCATAATTATAAAATTGGAAAAGGAAATGCAACTGGTACTAGAATCGGTTGCTCAGTAGACAAATTGTGAAATAATTGACATGTACAGGAATGAACTACATTAACTATTTGAAGTCGGATCCCCAAAAAAAAGACTCACCTTCTCAATCTTGACAGCAGCCTTGGCAGATTTTCCATATAACTCCTCTCTAACAGCAAGCTGACCTTTCAATTTTTTGTCTCTCAAAGCCTGCAAATTGTAAATACTTTTGAGCACAATAGAAGAAGAAATAAGAAAACGTGATTAAAAATCTCAAACAACAGTGTTGTACCTCCAAATTAGCGCTTTCACCTCTAAGATACTTCTTTACTTTAATATCCATCTCATCTAAAAACTCCTGCATACCAAAAGTTTGTTGCCACATTCAGTAATTAGCATAAATAAGAAGTATAAACATAGGGAAAATTACAGCAATATATAAATGTATATGCATGAAATACTTGAGGCTAAACACCAATAGTTAATCAATGTGATACATGATTGCCCAAAGCGAATAACCCAAGTACCTTGAGACTTAAAGGATAAAGAAAACCGCAGGAGAAATAACAGTTTTACTAGATATCTTAGTCTTACAGGAACTAGAGCATTTTCCAGATATTAAAGACAGAGACCTTGAAAAGCAACATAAAAGGGAAGCAATTAGACAAAACCTCTCATCTAACTTTTTGGATATAAATAGCTGAAGCAGAAGAAAAAAAGGCAAAGAGCATAATGTCCCGATACACATTATAGTAACAACGGGAAAAAATTTTGACATGGCAATTTAACACAACACAAACTGGAAACACACCCAAAATGACGGGACACGATAACACCGAAAATTAAACAATTGTTACTCTTCATGGAATTTGACAGGAACCTGAGATTACAAAACATAATGGTCACCTCTACTGCCAACCTTTGCTCTTTTGTAGATGTAGGGGATACTTTTGCAAGAATCCTTTGGCAAAGGTAGGCACAATTTGATCTTTGGTACTATGGCATGCATTCACGTTTTAACTTTTTATTTTTACAAGATATTCTTTTGTGAATCCAAATTTTTACAAGATGGTGTTACTTATAAAATTCCCAACCAAAAAAAAATCATGTGCAAAACTTGAAATACGTCGAAACTTCAAGTACCAGCTAAATTCTTAGATACAAAACAGAAAGGGTAGGCTAAGCAAAAAAGAGACAAGATGTTATAGGATGGATCCTCAAGACAATTACCCTACGGTTAAATATGGGGAGCTAGGACTTGAATGTAAGGCTTTCAACTGGAGAAGAAATTTTGAGGTTCAGGCTGGATTTAAACTTGAATTTGACTGAGGTTTAGGATGGCTTGGTATGAAATCCAACAACTGCTTGCTGGATTTTCTGATAGCAGAGGAAAATCGAGGTTTCCATTGCTTAGGAAGCTGCTGTAAACAAAGTCCATAATATCAAGGGCAATTGTAAATATAATTGAACACCACGATGCGCCAACTGAAGAGTATGCATAATGATGAATCAGAATAGTCGTGTAACCACTTGTTTTTTGCAGACATTAAAATAACCATTCATATTCAAAGTAGATAGTAAACCAATACCGGTTCTTCAGGAGGCGTAATCTTGGAAAGAGAACCATCCTCTTGTTTCACTCCCATCTTAACTGGCTCGAAGTTTCGAAGATCTAAATTGTAGAAATCGAAATAGTTACCCAATTACATAATCCACATAACTTGAACTAAGGCAAATGTAATATGTGTATCAAATTAGTCGTAAAATGCAACGAAACTCATTCCTAAGAATAATAAAGTTATATGTTATACAATCAATATTTGTAGTGGTAGCCACTGAACTCTTCAACACGGAAGAATATTATTATTACATTAACAAACAAGAGGAAGCAGACCTGATGCACCCTTTTTCGGGCTTTCCAAAAACTCAATTTCCAATTATTGGTCAGCGGAGCATCATTTTCTTTGGATTTTCTAGTTGGTTGTCCATAGAACAAAGTAGGTTGATAGGTCATAGGACATTGTTAGACTTACGACTAGTGCACATTTGTCTCACAACACATTTTGAAATCATCCAAATTGTTCAATTTTTTCAAAGAAAATATGGTCTAATCATGTACTTATTGAACTTCAATCAAACTAATTTTTTACATGGACAATCAATTCAACAAGCCGATCAAACTTCATTTTCAATAAGTGACAAGCCAATCAAAATGAACGGTTTGGACCGCACAAATGGGCCCGGAATGGGTTCCATCAAAAGATCACAGCAGGCGCCACACCAAAAGGTCCATGCTTTCAGATACTTAACACACAAAATCCTACGAAGCACGGGTACACCGGAAAAGTCACTGTAGGTGTACCGGGTACCGGTACTCATACGGCTATGGCCCGGTACGACAATTATGTACCGGGTGGAGAAAATGTACCAGGTACGATACAGTATTTAGGTACGGCGTCGAGAAACCATTGGTACAGCAGAATCAAGGTTCTGTTCATGTGTTTACCTGAATCGATGGTCCTAAATCGAAAATGGGCCTGCGAAAATGGTGATTAGATTTACGATGATAGTTCTGAAGACGCTGAATCGAGGCTTGAAAGTTCGATCGAGAGACAAATCAACTGTGTTGTTCGCAGATCTTCGTTCTATCTCCCCCTACGAATCACCGTTCCTCTTGTGCATGTGTATCGACGACTCAGACGAGCGGCTAGGATTTACTTTGTTGTATCTGTGCTGGGGCGCATAGGGTTTGGTTCATGAAAAGGATTGGGAAATTTCAAAATCATCGGCAACATCAAAAAATTTCAATTACACAGGTGTTTTGATACATAGTAGCAACACACATGAAATAAATGGAGTATTTTTTTAAAAACAATACCAAATGCATGGGATTATTATGGATAAAAATAAGTTTTTTGCTTTTACCTGCAATGAAATACTAAATCTTAAAACTAAACATTAAAAAAAATTAGCCGCACCCGTACCATAATTCGGATGAACTTCTCCAAAGGCTTTTTAGATTTTCTGAGCATCTCCACTCCTTACCCAAATCTTACATCAAATTCAAATTTGAGTAAAAATCACCAAAAATCTCACTCCACTCCTTTACCAAATTTGATATTACTCAAATTCTTCACCAAATTTGGTGAAAACCAAATCCAACATCAAATTTTGAAGGCCATTTTCTCACCCTCAAATTACAACAATGCCATTAATTAGGCTTTTACTCAAATTTATGCCTAGATTTTCTTTTGTCCATTGGAGTGCTCCATACCCAATCAAGTTTTTACTCAAATTTTTACTTAAATTTGGGTAAAAATTTAGGTAAAGAGTGGAGATGCTCTGAACAACCAAAAAGTTAATGTATTTGGGCTAAATACAAACATTGCATTGAGATTTTCTGGTGAAAATTACCAACCATCAGTTGGGTCTTTCCCAACTTTCACAGGAAAGCCCCGACTACACATTAGCCAAAAACTTTGCCTTGAACATAAGGACAAGTATGCAAAATAAGCAAGCCCTTTAAAAAGTTAGTCCAAACTCACCCTTATTTCAGTTTGCACAAGTTAACTACTTAAACCCAGAACAAGAAAAATGAAACAATTGATTAAACATCCCTAATACGAATACAGAAACACTCGTCGATAAACAAACAACTAATTTCGCATGGAAATAATTGATTAAATTTTGTGCAACCCAAAATTCCAGTTCAAACAAACAAAGTCAAGGCAAGTCCATACTTACCTGCTTTCATACACACGCTATTCATGTATGAGAGAGAGAGAGAGAGAGAGAGAGAGAGAGAGAAACGGCATAAGGAAGAAGAAAAGAAAAGAGCGACGTACCGTGTGCTGGGTTCTTTACAGCGGAAGACGGACGCCGGAGGCAACGGAGACCGATGGCGTTGGGAGGCTAGAGTGAGGGGGCGCGCAGTGTAAAGCTCAGGGCAAGTAAGCGGGAGGAGATATTGTAAGGTAAATTTCATTGACACCCCTCATGTTTTCTGTTTGTACAATTTCTCCCTATCCCTACAGGAATATTGGTCCGTAAGTCATATTATAATCCAAGTGATTTCTTGTTCTCAATCTCAATCTTCGCTCTCCAGTTCAAAACAAAATCTTCGCTCTCACAAATTTAAGTGAATTGATATATTTTTGAAATTCATTTTTCTGCTCACTCTCACGCGAAGGATTATGTGACACGTGATCCCTGCCCTTTTAATATTTCACATAATGACGCCAACTATTTTAACATAAGTGCTACTTAATTTATGAAACAAATAAAGATTAGTGCACCTTAATATTTTGAAATTCTGAAAGCAAATCTTTTATAACTGTGAAAGTCAGACTCGATATGTGATTTGAATTTATGAAGTTATAAAATATAGTAGGATTTCTTTAGGTGTTGGCTAGGCCTTTTAATTGTATGCCTTTCCTTCATTACATGCATTTTTGGACGTGGAAATTAGGGATCAATTGTAAAAGCTAAAGAACCTCAGGATTTATATTCAAAATGTTGTGACATTTCGAAGAACTTTGTAACACCCCGAAAATTCGATTTGTTAATTAAAGAATTAAAAAGAGTTTAAGGCCGCAAAAGAATTTTTTTTTTTTTTCGAAATACAATAAAAGAACACAACCCATTATTACAACCATCAATAAAATATTACATTACCGAAAAGAGTTGAAAGTGATTTATTTATTACAAACATTAAACATAAAAGTTGGAAATAAAATGTGTCTTTATTACAAACTTGAGACATAGATAAAATACTCAAAAGTACAGAGCCAACGACTAAACTACTGATATAGCCACGGCTCGGTCATCTCGGCAGCATCCTCAGCCGCTGAAGGGTTATCCTCGGGATACTCCATGTCATCGCTTGTACCTGGCGTCAAACACCATGGTAACGTAGTACCGTGAGTGATGACACTCAGTCGAACAACGTAAAACTACATTTACGCCAGTGTATGCATAATATCCATAATCACATAAGCATAATTAATATTAAACAATAGAACAAATAATTTTATACCCCAGTTCAATTAACGTGGTATATCCTTACGATGCTCTCATTCACCATGTACCCATTCACTGTATCCTCACTCATTCACTCTACACTACACTTGGTTCCATACCTACTCCATATCCACTACACTTGGTTCCAATTCATTATGTTCCCGTTCACCACTTTGGGCACGGCTCAAGACCAAGTGCGGCTCACACAACCCCATTTCCATCTTTTCCACATCCCATAATCCATCTCATAGCATCACCGCACTAAGTCTCACTTACCTAACCATCCCTTTAATCTGTTATGAACCCAACTATCAGTTTACAAATATAATGAAAAGACATATCAATATTTCCCCAAGAGTTATGAAATTCGACAGAAAAATAGCTCGTGATCTTAAGAACAAATACCATGTTTTATGCAAATGCCGATTCTGACTTTAGATTGGGTAAAAATGCGTATGAACAGAAAGTATCGAATCTGCCACAGTTTACTAAAATTATGATTCCCGGAGATCTAACCGTTGGATTTAGTCCGTTCAAGTTTCCAAACGTAGCTAAGACATCAATCTATCACCCTACCAAGTTTCGTTGTAATCCGATGACTTGATCAAATCCTACAAATTTATAAAGTTCCTGCCCGAACAGAGGAAAAACGTTCTGAAAATAGTTTTGGGCAGTCTCGGTATTTCAGCCATAACTTTTTACATTGAACTCCGTTTTGGACGAGTTATATGTCAAAACGTAGGAAATTCAAAGAGCTAAAACTTTGTAGTTTTACACTTTTCCTAATTTGGCCTCTACATGGCTCTAACTATGCGAACAATGTCGGGCAGTAGTGTTTTATTGTGTTTCTGCTCGTATATACTCATTTTTTGTATCGAGAGTGACTTTCCCCAACTTCTATTGATCCGTTAACTGATCGGTTCGTACAATCTACATAATATGGTATTTTCTATGACCCTTACTACCTGAACGAAGAATCGGGTCAAGAATTTACAGATATCATCATACCAAAAGGTTAAAGAAAGTTTATCGAAGTTCTACCTTAACTTCCGCAGATTAAGCACACGAATGAATGATCTGATCCGTTGAGTACGTCAGGAACCCGTCAATTACTCTAGGTTGAAAAGAACGTCACTTGGGTGTAATCAGGAAGTGGTGATCCTCCTTAGTTTAGAAATAATGAGGGAGAATGAGAAATGTTGAGAGGAAGAGGAGGAGAGAATAATTCTCTTGAGAGGGGAAGAGAGGGACGGCAGATGGATGGAGAGAAAGAGAGAAGGAGGGTTTGATTTGTATAGGGAAAAAGAAGGGGGACAAAGGCAAAAGAAAAAATAGAATAGCAAAAGTAAAGTGGGTGAGAAATTAAGAAGAAAAAGAATTCCTAAATAAATTGCACAATTATGTTGTCTAGCTTTTGAGTCATGAGTGAGTCACTCTCCAATGGCAGTGCAAAATCGAGCCTCACTTGATTGCGCGCTGTCCGGGTTTCGTTCCCAGAAAATACCCATATTTCACCGTATGTCCAAAATAATATTCCGAACGTAAAGGTATAAATTTTACTGAATAATAAACAAAATGTAACACCACATATTTATGCATGCACAATACTTATGAAATTACGGGTCCTTACAGACTTGGTAGTACTGAAAAGTATAAGTGTAGTAATGAATAAACTTGGTATTAATAAGATAATAATAGGATAATAGTAGTACACGTGTAGTATTATGAATTGCGGAATTTTTTTTTCTAAGTTACGATGAATCAGTGTCCTCTCTGTCATATTTATGAATCCGCCACTGCTTATCAAGATCGCTAAGTAGCCGAATTTTGGGTAGGTACCGGAGTGATTTAGTAGTGAAGGAGATTGTAGATCAGATCTACGATCAAGGAAACCTTCTCCAATCACCCCTTGTACATCTCTGCATCTCTAGTAACACCGTTTCACTCTCCCTTTAGTACCACAACATCGCTTGGATCTTCCTTCCGTCTTGCACGGTGGTGCTAGCCCTCCTCACCAATTGATCACAATAAAAACTCCCCCCACTAGCTAATCTTGGTCCGACCGATTGCACAAGGCACCAATCCCACCACGCCAAAGCACGAGTCATTGACTAGTACCGAATTAACAATCGACATTCCGGTGCCCACACCGATTGTTACGTTCACATCGATGTCCTTGTGGAGCGGCTCGGTTGCCATCCCAAGTCCCAGTGATTATCCTTGGCCAGACATGTTGCTTTGTCCGGTTAGTAGGAATATGACATCACTAATCGGTCATACAAAAAATACTTGACCCCATTGACTTATGTTGCTCCCATATGCACAAGGCACCAATCCCACCAAGCCGATGCTCGCGTCTTTGGCCAATACCAAACTGGCAAAAGACATTCCGGGCCCCATCCCGAACGTTATGTTCACGTTGATGTTCCTGTGAGGGGCTCCCTCGCGGGAACCCATGTGAGGTTTGAGGCTAGGTTGAGAATCGAGGGGTTGGGTCCGCACTCAGGAGGGACGATGCCGTCCCAAGTGCCGTTGCTTGCGCTGCCGTGGCTGGGCATGTTACTTTGTCCGGCCAAAATGAGGCAGGGGATACGGTTTGTGTGCCAGAAGAATTAACCAAAAAAATGTGGACATTGCTTTGGTTTGTGACTTAGTGGCTCTTGATGCACATAGTTATAAAAATAGCACGTCTGTATAAATTAAACAAGCAGACGCAGGGTGCAATGCATAAGTAATTGATTATATTTTGGAACATACGGTGTTTATTTCATTATTTTTTTTTGCAAAATAAAATAGGGGGGAAAGGAAGGACTTAAGAATTTTCACATCCTTCGTTTTTGTTACTCCGTATTTGGTTAGATTATACTTAGGTTGTGAAAAACAAAAAAATATAATAAGGAGTGTTTCTCATTACTTTTTTGTCTTTAAGTTGCAAACAAAAGTACGGTTGTTTCTCTTATTGTGGTTATTGAAACTTTTTTTGTGAGGAGAGACTTTTTGAGCAAAAAGTCGATAAGAGGAACTGGACCTAAGAAAATTATCAGTAAACATAATAGTAATAGAATAACAGAAAGAAGATTATCATGAAAACGCCACAGCGACACAGAATAGAAAAGCTTTTAAGACTGATGCCATTTTATTATTTTGCTAATTGCTACTAATCCCTGATCGACCTAACCTTTTGCATGGATGATTTGCTCAGCTAATTCTTTAAATTCGACTCCCACATGCATTGCGTGTGTCCGGCCTCTAATGTTCAGAATGTTCCCACTATTTATCCGTTTTGTTCTTAATTTTTATATGAGCTTAATTCATACGGTATTTTTGTCCCAAATTTAATTGAGACCCTCGCTAGTGAACGATAGGATTGAGTTATAAGGAAAGACATCCCTCCAATCCCATTCCTGATGTGCAAAGCAATGAGCTTGTTGACCCAGAGGTTTAGCGTAGTTGTCAAGACTTGAAACTTCAGAGTTTGCACCACTATAAGATCTCATATTTGAAATCTCTCATGTGCTATCGATTTCTTTTGGGTTCAAGTCCATACAAAATTTTGATCTGCTTTAAATATAGCCCCGCTTATGAACGATGTTATTGGCCTGGACATCTGATAATAAAAAAAAGCAATGGACGATGTTATGGTGACATTTGACGATTGGATAACAAGAATTTTTGGCTTTTCACATGTGGCAAGTGCCAAAACATCTCTCTCTCAATGGTAGATGAGAGATGACAAGAATTTTTTGGCTTTTCACATGTCCAAACAAAACATGTCTCTTTCATCACCTCCTATCTCAAAACTTTAAAGGCGGAGGAAGTGCCAAAACAGCCTGGCTGCTACCGAACAAATAGGTCCATTGTCCACCCAAAATCTTAATTTATTTGATTCACTTGCTAAAGTCTAACTACGAAACAAATTAAACAATAATTGTTAGGTCATATATTTTGAAATTTTGATTTATTTTGTTTGGTGAGTGAGAGGCCGTTCATGTTTGGTATCAAAATGATTTCGTCAGCAGTTTTTGACCTGTAAATAGGGTCGAAAAGTATAAAAATAAATAGAAATGAATACCCCCAACAGGCTCAAGGGATGGTCATGGAGCCAAAAGAGAGCCAGTAGGGGTAGTTGCCCCTGTAAGAAAAAAAAAGATTTTGGGGTTAAAAGGCAAAGCAAATAATTAATTAAAATAATCTATCTACTAGGAGCACTAATATAAACTTTTTAGGAGGTAAATGAAAAGTATATAAGTTTATTGGGGTTAAAAGGCAAAAATTAAAAATCCAGGGGATGTGACCCCTTGTTCCCTCTTTTGAATCCGTCCCCGTTCACTGAATCACTGGCATGGTAACTTGGTAAGCTACTAAACAAAGGGCTGAAATGGCGAGGTTGCTGGAAATCGGCTCGGTAATTTGCCCGAACGGAAGATGAAGCATGGGCTGATAGAGATGCTCCTAGTTGTGTACTTCACTACTCCCTCCGTTCCAATTTAACAGTCTCTCGTTTTATTATAATCGAATAAAAAATTAGTTATAATTTTAAATTGATAATAAATTTTATATTCAATATAAATCTTGTTTAATAAATCTGACTTAGTTCTATACGACAATAACTAGCAATAGACTTCTTCCCTCCCCTTTTCTGAGTATCCAACCACAATTTTAAGGAGCCCCCACTCACCTTTCAGTAAAAGAAAGGAAAGAGCGGAAGCTAGGTCTCTAAATTACGAGATATAATCAATTAAAAAGTGACACGAATTGCAACATCGAGTATATTCAACCCATTATTTGTGGCAGATTAGTTGACTGAAGTAATGCGACAAATTTATCAAACAAAAATCAAGGGATTCTGTAGTGTGGGATCCACATTACAGGATTGGAGTGCGGCATTCCGCATCCGAGCCATTGATCTCTTAGCAGTTTAAATTTTATCTGAAAACGAACGGCTCAAATTTACAAGTGCCTAGATGAAACCAAAATTATGGATTATGTGATGGACAACTCGAATACCACACATAAAAATTTGCTAAAAAATAGTAGTATCAATTGGGTTTTGATTTGAATAACCCACTATGAGTCTATAACAGTGCGAAAATAAGCAAAAATACAACAAATACAGTTAACGAAAATTGCCAATTACATATGCATTTTATAACATTAGTGGAAAATCAAAAGACTAATCCATAGTTAGGATACAGATCAAATTAAAAATACACTCCATTAAAACCATAAAAATAAAAGGGACCTGATATTGCTAAAACCTTTTTTGGTCGTGTCAAAACATTTTTTGTTCCTGTCAGAATTCTTTCATTACACGACTTAATTGCCCCCCACTAGACCACCTGCTTTACAAAAATATCCCTTGAAATCGCATAGGATATTTTATCGTTCATTTTAAAATTAGGGGCAATTAAGTCATGGAAAGAAAAAAATTTGACAAGAAAAAAAGGATTTTGACAGGAATAAAAAGATTTTGGAATTATCAACCCCAAATAAAAAACATCAAAGTCCTTTGCCTCGATTGCTGAAATTCATCTTCTCGTAGTACCTAATGGACAGAAGCGACAACGACAGATGAACCTCGTCCTTTCCCCACCGAGTCTTACCGCCACCACCACCAACGGCGGCAGATTTAGCCGGAACCGCTGCCGCCGTGGGAGAAAGACAAGGCCAAGTCGAATGTGAATTTGAACTTGACGGTTTGGAGAGGGGCAAGAGGTACAGCGAATGGAGGCGACGAAATCCACCTAGAGCGAGGACCACGGAACGAAGCCGTTGCTCGCCGCACCCTAAATTAGCCAAGTGCCTCGTACAGATCAGCTCCCACAACCGCTCGTCCTGAGCCGTCCGATGCCACTGCTTGTTCACACACGACGCCGTCGCGAGCGATCGCGCGTCCACGTGTTTCAGCACCTCGTGTAGCAAGTTCTGGTCCGTCAGCACAATCGCCGGCGCCGCCTCCGTCATCTCCTCCGCCGCCGTCTCCGCCTCTTCTTCTGGCTTCATCTTCTTCTTCTTCTTCGTCTTCTCACCTGTACCATCGTCAGCTTCAATCGGCCGTTTCATCGTCAGTTTTGAAGCTAACTTACAGAATACAGATAAATCTCAATTGAAGATCTTCTCGTTTAAGTGTTTTGCTTGCATAACACGATTTATACACGCGTTACTATGTAGAGAGAGAGAGAGAGAGAGAGAGAGAGAGAGAGAGAGAGGAATTTGCGATGTGAGTTCGTTGGATTCGTCTGTATCTGTGTAGGGGAATTGGGTGGGGAGGAGGAGGGAGAGGGAGGGGGTATGGGTATCAATAATGATACATACACATATTTTCAATTACACACCCTCTTATATGTGGTGGGGCCCATACCATGTGGGACCCACAGTGGGCTCAACCACATGTGAGAGGGTGTGTGGTTATGTGTGGTTGAAAGTATGTGTATGTATCATTATTGGTACGGGTATCCACTATCCACACCTGCTTTTGAGTTTTTGACGATGAAGACAAAAGTAGAAAATTGAATGCACTCCGGTGACTTTATCTGTATATGACGAACTTGCCCCTTGTCAGCTCTGTGTATTTACGGTTAACATTTGACTTTTTTGTTGGTTGGTGCTCTTTTGGTTCGTTATGTTTGGCTTTTTGCATTGTTTGAATAGAAAATCTCTCTCTCTCTCAAGCGAATTCTCGACGGGTTCTGCCAAACACATCTCGACTGTTGAAATATATTTTAGACGGCTCAGATTTAAGAGCATCTCCACTTTTTCATTAAATTTTTTACCAAATTCAAATTTGAGTAAAAACCAACAAAAATCCCACTCCACTCTTTCACCATATCATTTATCAAATTTGGTTTTATTAAAATGTTTCACTAAATTTGCTCATCACCAAATCCAGAACCAAATTTTCAAGGCTATTTTTTTTTTTACTTTTATTTACCGTTTTGCAATTCAATGTGGTGGATTAAATTCCCGCCGTACAATTTGAGTAAGGGTTGGAAGGAGTCATACCAAATCAAGTTTTTATCCAAATTTTTACTCAAATTTGAGTAAAAATTTGGGAAGGAGTGGAGATGCTCTAAGGGTAGTTAAAACACCCTTTGACATCCCTCAAATCTGGGCAGTCCAAAGCACATTTGGATGGTCGAGATGTGTTCGGCAGAGCCTGCCGAGTTCCTCTTAAGCACAGGTCTCCAAATTAGAAAAAAAAACCATAGGACGCGGGAACATGCTGATATGCCTTTATTTTGGGTTGTATTCCGAGCTTGAAAACATTATCTAAACATTTCAATTTTGATAGACTGAAGCGTAAAATTGCCCCATATAAAATCAACTCAATCGGACATGGATATCTGTTACTGATCAATTCAAGATAAGCTAGTCATGTATTTTTTAAAATTGTATTTGTTTGGTCATTTACCGAAGACAAACATATGTAGTTACTTCAGTTGCCAACTCCTGATTGCCCTGATTGGATCATATTTTCGAGCTCGAGACGCGACCCAAAATGCATAGTAGCACAACAAGGCTCGTTGAGTCCTTAAGCACATCTCACGTATAATATAATTTACAAGAATAGTTCGAGGAACAAAAAAGAATACTTCTAAGAATAACTTAAGAATTTTTTGGTTTTATTTTTATTCAAATTTTTTTGCGTTTGTTAATTTTGCGTCAAACTTTTGGTGATTATAGGTTCGTCTCGACGAGAGAAATTAAAATGAAGTAAAATTATACTAACTTTTACCCAAATTATTTTGGGAAATGTCCAGGAAGAAATATGAAAAGACAACTTTAGCCGACTTAAGCTATTATTTAGAATGTACTTTCGAGTTGCTTAAGTTATTTTGGGTAAGAATAGCGGGTTTGCAATTTGACCTTATCTCAATATTCCTAACATCCTGTCATTCATTCATACCATTCACAATATAACTAAACTAGCATGAACCCGTGTTATGTACAATAACTTTATCTTGACATGACGAACTTGCCCTTATCAACTATATGTATTTACGGTTAACATTTGACTTTTTTGTTGGTACTCATTTGGTTCGTTATGTTTGGCCTTTTGCATTGTTTGGTTAGAAATCTCTCTTGAATTTAAGCACAGGACTCCAATTTCCAAAAATAAAAAATAAAAAATTAAAATAACAAAACAAAAGAGAGATTTCTAATCGAAAAAAAAAAATTGAAGTCATGTGCTCAAATCTCTCTTGAATTTAAACTCAGGTTTTGGGTTGTGTCCCGAGCTTGAAAACATGATCTAAGCATTTCACTTTTTATAGATTGAAGCGGACAATAGCCTCGTTAAAAATCAAGTAAATTGGGCATTGATATCTTAGTGATCAATTCAAAATAAGCTAGCTTTATATTTTTTAAATTTTATTGGTTGTTCATTTACTGAAGAAAAACATGTTAGTTAACTTCAGTTGCTGACTCTCGATTGCCCTGATTGGATAATGTTTTCGAGCTCGACCCAAAATGAAGGCATAGTAGCACATCAAGGCATGTTGTGTCCTTAAGCACATCTTATATAGTCGATTGGGGGATGGTGCTGTCCCTTAATGCTGTTCCTTAAGGGACAACATGCTTGTTGGCCCCATCCGAGCCGTCCATGCTCGGCGATCAACGGCCCAGATCTGTTTGGATCTAAACAGATCTGCACCGTCCATTACCGAACTGATCTGGGCCGTTAATCGCCGAGCACGGAGAGCTCGGATGGAGTCAGCATGCAAGGGACAGCACGCCCCCCGGGTCCGTATATAAGAAGAGTTTGAGGGAAAAAATAATTCAAAGATCTTAAAGTTAATGACCGAATAAATGTTTCCTACCCAAAAGATTTTTACCGACGGTAAGAATCAAATAGAAGAAATAAATCCTCAACTTTTTGCCATACTCCGGCCGCCCGACCAAGTAACATGGGTTTGTTTCCTTCTATTTGAATGTGACAAGGGACACGATATGCCTACAAATTTAGGATGAGAAATGAGGATTGTTTAGGACTTATGTGTGTTTACCTTTTTATTGTTATATATATCTTTAACCACATAAAAATTTCAAATAAAATGTTAACCAGGGTTTGGTGTATAGTAAAAGGAATCCGTGATACTAATATAGATACTAATTTGCAATACTAATATACATACTCCCGTGATTTAAATTTAGCATTTTCAAATACACCAACTGTGAATGGAAAACTTTACCTCCAAGATTTATCAAAAATTTATTTAATCTTCTGAACTCTCTCAAAAATTTATCAAAAATCATAACTAAGCAATTGATAGGAAACCATTTGCGGGAAGAGACCATCTTCAGGGAAGATCGAAAAAGGAGACGGTAGCATCTTTGATTCTTCATCCGTTTTTTTAAAGATAAATCTTTTGTTTTGTAATTTGTAAAGATTATTTTACTATAGTTTTTTTTAAAAAAAAAATCTTTTCAAGCTCATCGACGGAATAATCATCCCATATATCGAGTGATATATGTTCAACAACTATCACTGGTTATACCATCCAAAAATTTTGCTTTAAATCTTTTGCTTTAAGGAATGTTTTTTTTTCCTGCTGAAACAAAAATCCTTTTGTTAATTTTGCTTTAAAAATCCTTTCGTTTGTTTAATCTTTTCTTTTCTTTAATCTTTTCTTTATTTCACTGCTTTTGTTAATTTTTCTTCACTGTTTTTTTGTTAACATCACAATCTGGATCGTGAGAACAAAAATCCGAATGTGAAACAACGGTCCCATAGAAAAAGAGCAATACTTGAATTGATTGCAAAACAATCCAAAGAAACGGCAAAAGAATCCCGCCGCGTACGAGCATGCATTCTAAGAGAGAAAAAGATGGCCGGTCAAAACACCACCAACCACTCCACAGGTATTTGTCATCTTCATGATTTTTGTATAAACGTTACTTTTTCTCTTCTTCTTTTTTCCCCTACAATATTTTAACACTCGACGACTTAATAGGGCGAATCGATCAAATTCATCGATCAACTGGAAACCAACTTAAAGAAGCTCGCAGTCAATCAGCGTTTCCAAAGAACATCAACCGCGCCATAGGTAAATTTTTTGGTCATCATGCAAACTTTATTTGTTAGATTTTTGTGAAAATTTCCAGATAATATTGTCATGATTTTGAAAATCGGTTATAATTGAGATTTCCCACTCTATTGTTTGCAAAAGATTTACCAGTGCAATGCTATTGGGATTTACGAAAAAACAATCGAAGGAAACTCAAAAAAAAAAAGATATTGATATTTCCACCAACAACAAAATAAAAGTGTAAAGATACGTTTTATTTCGGTTAACTTAAAAGACCATATAAAAGGAACAAAAATAAATAAAAAGTCAGACATTGAAATTTTCCAGTGGGTCGTAGGATATTAGAGAGCACAAAAAGTGAAATGTGTAATCTTTTTTTATCCACGGCATAGAACATGTTCATTCTTAAAATATTACTTCTACAAAAAAAAAAAGTTCTTGAACAAAGTAACACTTCTATATGAGTACTCAATTGACATAAAGTTGCTAAGTAGGATTCTCTTATGTTATTATTTACATGAAGAAAATAATATGCCGCCTCATGGCGATGCTCAAGTAGCAATCACAGAGCAAAATGTGGAAACTGACCCGCTAACAGGTGACATAAGTTATTAACAAGCATCCTTATTATGCTACAATGACGCAAATGAGATAAAGTTGCTAAATAAGATGCTCTTCTGTTTTTATTTGGATGAAGAAAGTAATATGCCGCTTAATGAGGATGCTAAAGTAAAAACTGCAAAGCATAATGTGGAAACTGACTCGCCAACAGGTAACATAAGTTGTTAATTTTTACAGTAACCTTATTATGCTATGAGGACACGAATGAGATAAAGTTGCTAAATAAGATGGTGTTCTATTTGTATTTTGATGAAGGAAATAATAAGCCGCCTAATGAGGATGCTCAAGTAGACAAGCAAAATATGGAAGCTGACCCACATACCTTTTTTCGTGTTTGATTTTATGGTTAATAGTTTTGTTCTATATACCTACGACTAAAAGTTGAAATATTTGTGTAGGTTCAATATTTTCGCATCACTGGGCGCATCGAGACAATAGATGTCCGGCACCTATTTGTTAATTTGTGCAAGACCTATTTTGAAAGAGTTGATGATCAATATGGTCATTCTATTTGCAAGCGATGCGGACGAGAGGATGTCCATACAACAACCAAGTATTAACATTTTTCTAAAAAGCATTACCATGCAGGTAACATATTCAAACGGATTGAATTTATTGCATAAAAATGTAGGTATAATGTCAAGATGGTCGTGAAAGACTCTTGGATCAATGAAGATTTTGCTTAAGGACACAAAAGCGGAATTTATCTTACGATGTGTACCGTCCCATTTGAAAAAAATGATGTCACAGGTAAAATACTAAACGGCTAAATCTATATTGCAATGCATAACTACATCTAACACCTTATTTTGTATTGTTTAATAGGATAATGGGGTTGACATGCTAAAAAGGTACACATCTCAATACCATGGTCGTGCTTATGTATTCATTATACCAGCTCCGAAACCTCTACGTGATGAACAATGTACTCCTGCAGTTACGTTCGTGTTAAAAGTAGACTGAGTGGAAGAATGTTTGTACCTTTTCAAGGGTAAGAGATATGATGTCTTCATTGTTGGATGATTGTAAATATAAACTGATGGTTGCCTAATATGTCATTTTTTTAATCTTGTAATACATGTAGGACTATCGAGGAATGATAAAGGACAATTGGAATCATCGTGATGACAACTTTAGAAAGGCATTGGGAATTTCATTATGATAGTGTTAGTTATTGGGTTAAGTTCCACATATATTTGTTTAGTTTGCTTCTATTGGGTTGTGGGTAGATTTGATGAATGCTTTATGAATTGTGAAAATTTAAAATAAGTCGAAGTTTGTTGTTGATTTGAATTTTGATTAAGTATGTGTACTTAGATTCGCCCTGTGCATAGCACGAGTTTGATGCTAGTTCTAGTGTACAGGAAAATAACACAACACGTGGACCCACCTTGACTGCAGGAAATCTTTGTGAAGTTCAATTTTTTGAGGCATTAGTAATTAGTAGTAGTTAACTAATTATTGTGGGACTAATTCATTCGAAACTTTATCCTAAATTTTAATCTAAGAATTGAAGTTGTAATTAATCGGAATTCCCTAGCTGATCCCGGGCTCCTACCATCAACGTTTGCAATAAAATTTGAATATCGAATGGGTATCACGTGGCCGAGCCTATGTGGTACCCGAATGCTACATCCAGGCAGTCCAAAAATGTATTGGAATTCCAGATTGAAATCATCCCTCTCCTCCTTTCTCTCCCACTTCTCTCTCTTGTTTTTCTCTCCAAATCCGAACCATCCAAAATCGAAATGAATGGCTGGAGTGTGCGTGTACCACGTGGTGCCCGCTCCACAAAACTCGTTCCAATCTTTGCAAGTACAGTTTGAACAGCATTTATTGTGCTACAAATCATCTTGTTTTGCTGGCACCCTTTCATTGGTATTGCTATATTCTAGTAGTACTCTTCTCGGAAATGTAAGCCTAAAATGCAGAACGCGTTACATGAAACACCCATGCACTTTTTATCCCCAAAAGCTACGGGCACCGACGACAAGCGTACACATAAATATGTTAAGAGTTAAGACGGTGTGGAGTTTGAATGACGGTGTGGAGGTTTCAAGGACTTAAGAAACTAGGGGTGCAAACGCCAAACCGAGCTTTGTAGTGTTTGAGTTTGACTCATTAAATAAACGAGTCAAAAAATCGAGCTTGAGCTCGGCTCAGTTATAAACAAATTAAGCTAGGGTAATTTACTTAACGAGTCTCCTTAAACGAGCTGAGTTTATACAATCGAGCGGAGCTTTTGCAAGCCGAGCCAAGCTTTTTCAAGCTCGAAAATGAAGCTCGAGCTCGACTCGTTTACTTATCGAATCAAGCCGAGCCTTAACGAGCCGAGTCACGCGAGCAACTTGGTTCGTTTGCAACCCTATTAGAAACTATCCACTCCATTCATTAATTTAAGAACCTTTTTTCAAGTGGTCAAGCAAAAATCAGCTCAATTAAATAAATATTTGTAAGTGTTTGATACAATTTTTTTTTTCTGAAGGAAAAAGTTGGAAGATTGAATCAACCACTTAGAAATATTCAATTGAGCAAATTTTTTATGACCATGACTTCGAATCTATTTTTTAAATTAATAAACGACTTAGATCATGTATATTTGACCTTTTCGTGAATCGCATACACCATACGTACATAATCTGTACGCCTATGGCTCGGTTCAAATAGTTGGTCCCCTTTTTATCGAAAGAACGTGAAACCAAATGGGATGAATGTGAAAGGGAACCTAACAAGAATCACACCAAAGACAAAGCCGTACTTTCTAATCTGTTCTATTTTGCAACAGAATTTCAGTTGACAACCGAGTGAACACACAACAATATTGTCTCAGGCAAGGTGTCTCGGGTTAGTTTGCGTGTACTTCAGTATTTTTTTTTTGGAAACTCGTATTTCTCGAATAGAATAAATATTTGATTACTGAGAACAAAATATTTACTTGTAATTTGGAACTTGATGTACATGCAATTCAATATCTGGATTAGCTAAGGAACTTTATTCATGAAACGATCTTTAAGAATCTTACAAGAGTTAATTAGTCACAAAACTAAGATCCCAACAGAAGAGGGAGTCTTCAACCAAGTTTTAGAATGTACTTTCAAGTTGCTTATGTTATCAGGAAATCACATTCGTATTGCAATATGTTACAAAGATAAGAATCGCGGATTTGTTTCACATTGACCTTTTCACAATTTTCCTAACATCCTGTCATTCATCATACCATTCACAATACAACTAAATTGTGGGGGGCAATTTGGCTTATGGGCAGACGGACGGATGCATGATTTCAAGGTTGTAGGTGGGCGTATATTTAACAAAATTCGCAAAGGAAACACTTAATTATACATACCCATATAGCTGTAAAAATACTACAAAATCTCTTGGTTGGACGGAAGTTGAAATATTGTTGTTCAAAATAATGATGGGCGGGATACATCTGAGATAAAAACTAGTAGACTATGCTCTAGTAGAATTTGAAACGTAAGTTGTACAGTTGCCAGTGGTCATCCGACATCCGCCCCTCGGTGTTATCTTGCTTGTGGGTGATTTTCACAACTTCAATATCCATTTGTATAGTTCACTATGGTCTCTTAAGCATGTTCTTCATTTGATTTTAGTCTAACTTTACCTAACAAGTGAGTAATGTGATCCCAAGATGAGATTCGGTAAACTAATTGGTTGTACATTTTTGGTGCTATCTTCATTTATTTTCTTTCAGTACGTACCCTTAAAATACGGTAATGTTTGACATATGGGCATGTGCTCCTAGGCATAAAGTCAAATTCAAACAGCACAAAAAACATTCCCAAAGTAAAACCTCACCAACTTGGTCTCATTCCTCCAAAATTTCGTCACACAACACAGGACTGAAAAGCCCAACATGGGTCCCAATCACAAAAGTTTTACACCGTCCACACGCAAAATCCATCATACTATAAATTTGAGTCTCCATATGTCATTTCTCATGCACATTTTCATAAATCAGTACTCATCTTGGTACCGAAACTATACTCCGATCGGCCGGTAATTGCGACTGAGAAAGAAGATCTCATCGACTTCATCGATGAAGAGTCACCGTATCGTGTTTGTGGTCGTATTACTGATACTAGGAACTCAGTTCCTTGATGTCCATTGCCGAGCTCTTCAAGTACGAAAAACCACAACTGCAGAACAACTCGAGGGAGACGAATCAATATCCGTGGCTAAACTTGATGTCTCCTCCAAAAACTCAAGTAGTCGTCGTTCTTCTTCGGTTGGGGGCTTCGTTTTCAAACTGGCTTCTGGGCCAAGCAAAAAAGGCCCTGGGCATTAACAGACAACTCAACTCTATACAAATTCTCTTCCTTTTGTCTCTGTTTTTTCTTTCATTCTTTAATTTTGTAGCCTTTTTTTTTTATAACTGGATGTCCGGGCCAGCTATTTGAATTTTGTAGCCTCACTATTTGAATTTTCGCTACCTTTTAGTTTCTGTAACACAGAGGTGCATTCAATTGCTCTTGGTTTGTCACCCTTTTTTTCGTTTTCCTTCCTTGAAATGGGGGATAAATCTTGTACTGTATTAGACCAAATTGGTATAGAAAAGAGTTGATTAATTACTACAGTAACAAATTTTCATTTGAAGTTAGTTTTCCTCTAAATTCTGCATATAATGTATAATCTTCGATTGGAAGTGTATGAGTTTAACATGCACTTCCTCAATTTCGCAATGCATTTGCTTTGTTCACGTCTCCAGATTCTGACGTGATGTTTATATATGACCGAAAATACACTGAAACACCGGTACAGGCAAAATTGGGTATTGAATATTTGAGAGGCTCTCTCATATATGAAATCTTTCTCGTGCACAAAACAATAAACATCAGTATATTGAAATAGAAAAGAATACATGCCAGAACACAAGAGGGGACACATTTTAAGCCTCCAATGTTGACGAGGACAATTTGATCCATTCCCGGCCATTCACCAACTAATTAGTTAGAAAAATATGCTAATTTACTATTTTCCCGGTTTGAGCCGTGGATTTACTCAACAATAGAGGTCATACCTTGAATGTTTACCGTACAACTTACTTTAATTTCCTTCTCGAAAAGTCAGAATATTGCACCCATCTTCGCAAAACATAACTAGAGAAAATTTACCAGGAAAATTGGCCCAAAACAAAATGCAGCATTACTAACTAAAGTGAGAACTGAGAACCATATGTTTATGGTTCTTAACTTTTGCCTCAAGCTCAAAAACCATAAGTAAGTGGATCAGCTCCACTCGAGAATCTGCACATTTACAATTCATAACAAAGAAAGAGCTCTGTGGGAATCTGACCTGCACGTTCATGTCAAAAAATGCCGTAGCTGCCAT
This sequence comes from Gaultheria prostrata, assembly GCA_036023075.1. NCBI lineage: Eukaryota > Viridiplantae > Streptophyta > Magnoliopsida > Ericales > Ericaceae > Gaultheria > Gaultheria prostrata. The sequence goes on along the minus strand of JAXBDA010004571.1, from coordinate 5,377 downwards.
GAATCCCAAGTTTAGGACAAAAGGAAGAACAACTGATAAATTCCTTTCGGATGAATCATTTTTCTAGTGGAAGAAGAGTACTTTGACCGTCTCCTTTGATTGTTCATTTCCCGCGTCTAAGAATTTGATCTTCTGTTAAAAAAAATACCGGAATGAGACTACTGGTGTGACCTAAACCAAATCCATTCACAACATATACAGGTTAATAAATTTTGCTGTCACAGCAGAACAAGGCTTAATGTTGATCTCAAACCACTCAAAAACATGAAACATTATCTTCAGTCATAAGACAGGCAGTCCCTTGGTTCAAACATAGAGATTGTAACAAGATGAAGCAGCTGTAAGCTATTATTCAAGCACTCCAGGTACTTCCTGAGTTAAAGGAATGTTGGGTGAAAAAAATATGAGTCAGTAGGCCAATTGTTTTCACAGCTAGGCCACTGTCAACCTACATAAGAAATTCTAATCTACCCAGAAGCTGCAGAACTTAGGACTCAAAACAGTTAGGTTCAGCTACATGTAAACCGGTTGGTTCTGCGCCAACTCCAAAACAAATTTGTTCGTAAAAAAGTCACCTTGCTGTATTGTAGAAGTGCGTTCCTTCAGAGAGTAACTTCCTTTTGCTCTTGTAGCTGCTCCCATAGAAGAAGACACAGATGCTGAATGTTCACTTGAACCTCGGAAACCCAGTGAGAAAAATATTTCAGGCTGCTGCTTTACATAATGGATGATCAAGCTAAGTGCTAGAGACAGTATCAGAGATACAAGTATGAAATTTGGCAACTGTTTTAGTTGGAAGTATCTCAGGAAACCCAATTTGCTAATTTATGGTACCCAAGTCATAGTAAAATTTGTGTATTCCCAATTATTGCTAAACGCATTCTTGAGTCGATTCCCAATGATAAAAGGAAAATACAAAATGGGGAAGGAGGTGAAATTTGTTCTAGGAAAATGAATACCTAACCTTAAGGAGAGAAGCTGAGAGAAGTGAGAACCGAAAACCTAAACACAAAATATACAATCAAATCTTTTTCCTCAATAAAAAAAATACCCACACCGTCATCAAAACACAAAACTAAGCGTACCCCATAGCTAAAAAGGACTAAAAAGTGAAGCTTGGAAACAAATCCTTATAATAACTTCCTAATTCGACATTCAAAGAAGAAGTTCAGGGGTTTAGATTGTTGAACTAGATTGGGCCTGTATAAATTGCACTGGGAAATCATTCAGAGCTACTCTGTTCAAAGGATCTTTGGCCATCCCCAATTCTCCATAACCATCCAAAATCAAGAACCACCGACAAAAATTGTCGGATGCAATCTATGCATAATTTCAGACCAATCATGAAAATCAAACCAGAAAACCCAATTAATTAACTGAATAGTTCAAGTCCAAAAGAAGCAAATTAATACCCATTGTAGCGATCATTCGCTCGAACACTAATAGTGACCGGCGACCGCCATTCAACACCGTGAATCCACTGGATACTGGAAGCAGACGAAAGTGTAGAGAGAGATGAAAGTAATGTGGAATTTTGATTATTTTTTATTTTCCACGTCATGACACAGGTTCAACCTGTGTCATGACCCCAACAACGACACCGTTTGGGCATTGTAGTTCTAAAAACTTTTGGGTAATACAAGGACGATTTCTATCTTTACCGATCATTATCTAATGATCCGAGACATTCTTCTTGTAGAAATTATTATAACGCATATGATGTACAAATATCTTGAAAATAAAATACATTTTAGTAGTTAATCTAAATGAATTTATATTTCTTAAAATGGACTTGGATACATTGAATCATATCCATTTCCATATCAACAATTCTTAAGACACTTTTAAGTACACTTTCTATCTATCCTATTGATATTTTAATGATCTGAGACATTCATATTGTAAAACACAAAAAAATACAAATCATTTAGAAATTTCACATTAATTAAAAATAAATTAATACTTGATCTTAATGAATTTAAATTTCTTAAAATAGGCTTGACTACATTGAATAAAAACCATAATAGTAACCGGTTTCACACCAGTCATCACGTACTCATACAATCCAGTCGTCTGCTTCTCTCTCCTCAAATCAATTCCATTCCTTTCTCTCTCTCATCAAAAGGTCTGTTACTCGATTTTCTCTCAAGATCTTTGTTTTCTTTTTCTTTTTTTTTCGATAAATGCACAATCGAACCCAGAATCTCTTAAATCTTCTCTGTTCTTCATTTATATGCTTGAATTTCGGAATTGAAGTGGTTTCGCCTCATTAGTTTATTTCCTAATTTCTGCTGCTGTTGCCATCGCTTGTTTCATTTTGCTGTTGCGCTTGAATTTGGGCTCCGAATTTCAACAAAGGAATTGAAGATTGCAGGGGACACGTTTGAATTTTATATTCTATAAGAATAAAATTACCCAAAACAAAAGGTTTGAACTTAAAAAAAAATTCAGAATAAATGAATTTAAACAATTAAACAATTTATATGCTTCTCATCGGAGTTTGAACGGCTGGATGTTTTCCTTATCCTATTTTTGCTTATACGAAACTTTTGGATTTTGAATTTGCAATAATGCTAGTTATTACAGTATTATGTAGGGCTCTAATGGGAACAATAAGATGAATGATATTAGACACCTCTGCATGATGGTATCCCTATGGGTAAAACTTAAATTATACTACTAATTATTACGGTTGTAAATTTTAATTTTTAATCACTATAGTTGATTAATTTACTTTTGTGTTTAGAAAATTAAATGGGTTTGTTGACGCGCTTGGAAAATTAAAAATTTAATTGGCCTGGGCTTAGAAATATTACCAGCCCGATTATTAATGAGCAAGGCTTGGGCTTCCAAAAATCTCATTATTTTCTAGGGGGAATTACGGGCCGGTACATTACTCTTGGGTAATGCACGCTCAACTCCAGGGCGGTGCTTGCAGTGCATTATGGAGCATCAAGTGATGACATAGCATGAACATGTCATGCACAGAAAGAGGCTGCCATAGCCACTTAGGACAAGTCTATTTACATAGGGTATCCTGGAGTACTCTATGAAAGTGCTTAAACCTAAATTTTAGAGTACCTTATGAAAGTGCCTAAAACCATAGGTACCCTCTGAAAGTGTTTAAACCACTAAAATCGTATAATACGGAAAAATGCACCTTAAACCTAAACCCTAGGATACCCTATAAAAATGCATAAACCTAAATCCTAGGGTACCTTATAAAAGTGCCTAAAATCCTAGGGTATCCTATGAAAGTGCCTAAACCACTAAAACCCTATAATAGGAAAACGCACCCTAAACCTAAACCCTAGGGTACCCTATGAAAGTGCATAAACTACTAAAACCCTATAATAGGAAAGTGCACCCTAAACCTAAACCTTAGGGTACCCTATGAAAGTTCCTAAAATCCTAGGATATCCTATGAAAGTGCCTAAACTACTAAAACCCTATAATAGGAAAGTGCACCCTAAACCTAAACCTTAGGGTACCCTATGAAAGTTCCTAAAATCCTAGGGTATCCTATGAAAGTGCCTAAACCACTAAAATTCTATAATAGGAAAGTGCACCCTAAACCTATACCCCAAAAAAGAGTGACTTACCTTAATGATAATTAAAAAGACCGACTTACCTTAATGGTAATTACATGACTTTTTTTCTAGATGTAGAGGTAAAAATTTGTACTATCTAGTATAAGCCCGGCCTGAACCCGGACCAGACTGATGTATGTGCACCCCTAATTTCTTAACACTCCCCTCACATGCAGCTAATTTGAGGTCTGTCATTGTGCAGCCTTTTTTTTTTCTTTTTTTCTGGTCCGTTATCATGGTGTATAGATTGTGAATTTTATAAAATGTGGAGTGAAATGTGCCATATTCTGAAATCATGTGGAAACTTTATATCAAAATCAAAGCCAATTAGTCATAAGTGGAAATAGTGGCGGAGCCACATGGACACTGGATTTTGGAGGAGGATTTTTTTTTTTTTTTGTAAAAAAAATATAAATTGGTATATCACTTTTTTTTATGCTTACAAAAAATTAATTAGTGCTCTTGGGAAGTCATTACTTGGTGTTATAATGTAATTCTCCTACGCATATTTATGTCGGATTCAATACTAAATATATGAGTTTGACCTAAATACGTGATGAAAGCCCATAAAAAAGTGATGGAGAAGAGAGCTAGGGCATCACATGGCGATGTCCCAGAGCCACTGAATAACTAATTACTCACAAACAAATCTCAATTCACTGAATTTTTACTCAAAACTACATGTATACGGTTTCCACTGATTCGAACCCCTGACCTCCCCCTTGGAAGCTAACAAGTACAACCAAATAGGCAAAGAGGGCACATCTGTCCATAAAATGTAAGTCAAGCAAGACTCATTTCAAATAAAAATTAAGACATTTCAGAAATTTTTTAAGAAGAGTTTTTTTTCACAACAAAAATACTGACGTTCATGAATTGTGCCCCCACTAACTTTTCACAACAAAAATACTAACGTTCATGAATTGTGCCCCCACTGACCCAATTTTCTGGCTCCGCCACTGAGTGGAAACGTCTTAAATGTTAGTAAATGATCACTGATTCTATACCCAAGCAATATGAGATTGTATTCCTTAATAGAGAGCAGGCGTGCATCAACGCAAAACTTTGGTTGTTGCTTTAATCGCAACTTTGGGAGTTGCACTTTGGGTGCCGCTGAGAATTAACAACTTGTTTAGATGATCTTGGTGTGTAAGCTTTTCAATGCAAAAAACCCAGAAATCTTGTAATCCAAAAACCACCTCTGCAATCTCTGATGTGTGAACTACGATACGTGGCCGCATTCGAACTCTTAACATGAGAGCTCCAAACTCCGATAATTAACCTCATGTCCTCTATTTTTAATGGGGAGAGGCGGAGATAGAAGGTGCGCCGATTTGTGGGAGGTAGTGGAAGATGGTGGCAGAGAAAAAAGAGTCCAAAAGGAGAAGAAGTGGAAGTGCAATGAAAGGTGGAATCCGCAAGGAGGGAAGGACAAAATGAAGGGAGAAAACAAGAAAGTCTCACCGGCGAAATAAACCCTTACCAGAGTAGGGAGGACTTAATTGTGTACTTTGAAGAGGCAAAGCGTCTACTTGATGAGCCCCTAATATTGTACATATCCGGGCTCATCTAGCTCGTTTAGATCACACACACGCGCGTTTTAACGCTTGATATGATTGATGTTGCGCAAAGTGTGTTTTTGGTAGTCTCAGGGACAACCATGCGAATAAGCGCGTTTTGAAGCGCATTGGGAAGCGTCCCGAGGAATCCGAGGGCCGAGTGCCCCATGGCACCCCACTACCGAGCTTCAAGAGCCAAGAAACGAAGATTTGGCTAAGGCTCGGGGA
>JAXBDA010004570.1:0-28188 GCA_036023075.1 Gaultheria prostrata | reverse complement strand
TCACTAGGAAGAGTAAAAATTCTTTTATTTTCATAAGAACTCCTTTGATCAAGAACGAGTAGTAGTGCCACTATACTACTTTATTTATATATATTAATATTATATATTCGAATTCGAAATTCATGCATGATAAAATTTAAAGTCCTTTTATAATAAAATTGAGTGCAAAATCTTAAAACTGACTGCGCTGTATTGGAACATCTCTTCTTGCCTCTTGGTTTGTTTCCTGTGCCTAGCTTCGCTGTTGTGTCTGCTTTAAAGGATGTTTTTTGTTTGGTTGTGTTTTAGTTTTGTTGGCTTTTGCCTGGTTTGTAATGGGTATGCCCCTTCAGCTCTTGTTGTGTTCTCGTTTCAATAGAATTTAAATTACCCAAAAAAATGATCTTAAAACACAAAAGCTATATACACAAATAGAAATGTGAGCACGACACTTGTGGTGTGAGACTCACGTGGATTGATGGCTCTAGATAAATTGTGTAAGCTGCACTTTTGTCTGTGTCTACGGTACTATTGATCTTGAAATATCGATTTTGTTTTAAATATCTAGACATACAAACAAAGTAACATTCGTGACAGTCTTACTAGATTTTTAGGACAGTTGTGGCCGTCAGATCATTTATTTCAAAATATATAAAGGATATTCTCTTAGAAAATTTGGCACTCTCCTCACTCCTAGGTAATGTATCCCTATTTAAATATCGGCTTTTATGATTAATAAATGTGAAAACGTCTCAAAATGGTAACTAAAGCCAAGTGTAGTATTACATTTGTCAGGTAATGCAATTGGGTGATAATCTATATTATTATTGCAGAATGTGTTTTCGCGAGAAAGCCTCTCATCGTGACAAGTGGCAAGCATTGATTGGATTGTGATGACAAGAAAAACTAAGCAGTGTAGCATGATCAAACCATCTAAATATATTCCATAAATCTTTTTGAATTACAAACTAAGGAATCCTAATCATCCCTAAATCTAAATTATCATTTCTATATTTACACAAGCCACAAGGGAAGAAATGCACGAGAGTTATATAAAGGATAAAGAAACCAATTACGGAAGAGTATTTCAAATTTTAACACTCCCATCCTTCTCTCCCTCTTTCAGTAAAATGGGTAAGGAAACTCCATCTATACTAATCCTAAATGGAAAAATTAGCCCTTTTTATTTGCCAATTAAAAGCAAAAACTCAACCTCATACATTTCCGGCCTTCTTTCCCTCTTTCGCCTTCGGCCATGCTATCTCTCCCTCTCACCCTTATCACCAAAATAAAGGATAGTCAATAAACTTCATGTACTCATCCTCTTCTTTTCTACTATTTTGTCTTCTTTACTTTCTACCCGCTTTAGTTGTTGGTTAATATGCTTCATGTTGATTAACACCTTTTTTTATAGTAGCCGTGCTCGTGTAGTGGGAGGACACGCCGATTATTTTTACAGCGAAAGGTATTCACTTTGATTTTTTTTATATTGTTTACAGCGAAAGGTATTCACTTTAATTTCTTTATATTGTATAAGATTTTCTATTTTAAAAAACAATGGCTTACACTTCCGTATAGAAGTTTGTTGAATAAGAAACTGGAAAGGTTAGAAAACCTTAAATCTAGGTTTTGCATAAGATTTTCAATCAAAAAGTTTTGCATAAAAATTTTCAAACCATGATCAATATGCCCCCAGAAAGTTGTACACTTATTGAAAAACAGAGGTTCATTTCTTTTTGGAACTGAAAATATTTTTATATCAAATTCTGACATCGGATTTATTTTTTGATATCGGATTCAACACTTTTAATTTCAGATTTGGGTCTACTAGAAGTCTACAACTAATCTTGCTATTTTACGGATAGATTGTACCAATTGGAAATAGGAATTAATCCAGTCAACTTTCCGTCTCAAGGGAAAAAAATTCTTTTCACCCATTATATTCTCTAAATAGGTCAACACAACACTTTTTCAGTATACCTTTTACCAAATATAATGTTTATATAATACCATTTCAACGTTAATTTTAAGTTACAATATTTCCTAATGTAGTTTAACAATAAGGTTAATCAATGATTCAAACCAGAAATGGTGAAAATCCTTTCACTCAAAAATCGGTTGTTGTTAAACCAGTCTCTTCATCCAAGGTTTGAATTAGAGCTCATATTTTATGCATGTCATTTATACTCAAATGAGTTTGCAATCCAATTATAGAAGTATCATTCAATTGTCACCAATTTGCTCTTTCATATTTATCTCATATGTCATCGTTGTTCTCAGAGTCACATAAATTAAAATTTTGTACAGGATACTAGGATGCTACAGCGGGCAAGTGGATATCAATGTTTGTGTTTCCCTAAAATGGGGAAGGATTTACAGGGGCAAATGTAGTTTAATGCCAATTGCCAAGGGGCAAGACAATTTAGAATTTCTGCGATTCTGATTTTGATTCTACTTCCGAAAATTGCTAAATTAGATGTGAAATTTTTGGTGGATTGCATGCCAAACTACTTTCTTCCTAACCTATTTTGTATTCCTTTCTTGATTATTGAGATCAATCCACATTATGCGTGGATTGTAGTATAACAAACAACAATCTCACAAGTATTTTTTTCCCGTCAAACGGTAGGAGAATACAAATATGATTTACATCGGAACCAAGTAGAGAGATTCACACACATTAGGAGGAACCACGTACCAAGTCAATCCTTGAGGTTAAAATGTAGCACAAGTGATTATTCAGTGCTCCTCAAGCGCAACTCAATATCTTCAACTACTCAATATTTATGTAGGTTCGACACACTTAATTTTGGGCGTACATGATTATAAATAGTGGTAAAAGGTGTTGGAGCTTCACGTCATAGTGGTCCAAGAGCACCCAGTAGTTTTTTCGCGTCATAGAGGTCCAAGAGCACCAACTATTTTTTTCCACTATCGAGCCATGTATAACACGGGTCTTATGCTAGTTTATTTAAATTGAGATTGTTTTACATTTCGACGTGCGCATCGGCAGTTATTAGCAAGTTTTTCTTTTCTTTTCGGAGAGAACCGAAAAAAAAAAACGTTGGAGAAAAAGAATTAAGGTAACAATTGACATCGTGGTGTATAGCTGTAAGTTGTAGCCAAATTTACGCTCTTTTACGAAGAAGGTGACGAAGAAGAAGAAAGAAAGAAAGAAGAAAAAAGTGAAAGCTCCTCTCATTGGCCCCCTATTTCCCTCTCTCGCTCTCCGCGTCTTGTAAATTTCCAAAACCCTCATCATTTCTTCCCAAATTCGATTACATCTCATCATCGCAATTTGGAGTGATCCAATGCTTAGAACTTTGTGCACTTTGTGCGTAAACTTTTGATGGGTTTGTTATCTCAATACCGTGGTAGATTTGCTGATAAGAGGGTTTCAATTGAGCTTGCAAATTGTTAGGTTCTTCGTTGCAATTGAGAATCTAGAGAGAATTGATACAAATTGGAGAGAGAGTGAGAGAGAAAAGATGGGTGGTTCGAAAATGGAAGGAAGCTCAGCCCCACCGCTTCGTCGAGACCCATATGAGGTTTTATGTGTTTCTAAAGATTCAACTGATCAGGAGATTAAAACTGCTTATAGAAAGCTTGCTCTTAAGTAAGTTCATTCCATTTTTTTCCAGATTTTTTTATTATTGGTTTAATTTAGATTTCTTGGGATTTGTTACTTGAAGTTTACAATCTGGGTTGTTTCATTGATGGGTTGTTTTGAGATAAAAACTGCTTTTGTTTTTTTCTTAAAAGTGTGTTGCTTGAAGTTTTCAATCTGGGTATTAAAGATGTGTGGTCTTGATCCTGAGACTATTAATTGCATTTGAATCAAAGAAAAATGCATCTTATTTTGATTCCAAGCTCAAATATTTGCGTAGTTATTGGAAGAGTACAAGCATAGCGCGTATGTAGTTTTGTGTTAAGAAAGACTAAAACTTTGAGTTTATTTGTGCGCAGTTTATTTTTGTTCTGGGTTTAATATAGTAAACTCTTGCTTGCCTTGGAATTGTGTTGCTTGATCAATCTGGTTGCTTAGGATATTTTATCTTGATCCTCATGATTCTGGAGTGCATTTGAAATAGATTTCAAGCTCAATTGCTTGCTTAGTTTGTTAGGTATAACGAAATGATGGCTTATAGGAGTTGCAAATTGGGTTGTTGAGAAAATAAAGTTTGCATCTTTCTATGCAATACACTGCTGGTTTTATGATCATATTAGTGCCAAAGGTCAAAGAAGTTACTTTTGCTAAGTTATTCAGAGAAGAAAGTTAAACTTCTAAGAGTAAATGAATCAATTACCTAATCACAAATGAGCTGTTGAACATGTAGTAGTTTGCAGCCAAATGATGTTTTATGTGTTTCTAAAAATTCAACTGAACAAGAGATTAAAACTGCTTTTGGAAAGCTAGCTCTGAGGTGAAGTTTAGTTTCACTTCATTTTTTGAATTCTTTAGGTGGGTTTAATCCTGATGAACCCTTGTTTGTTCTTTGAAAAGTTATACTTGAAGTTAAACCTGTGTTGGCTTGATTCATTTGATTGTTAAGGTATAGGGATTTGATTATTAGCTGAATTTGCTTGCTTAGGGTCTTGGATAGAAATGATGAACTAAAGGATTTGCATAATGGGTTTAAGATATTTTGCTTGGTTGCATTATTTTGAATCAATCCCAGATCACTTTCCAGAAACTCATTGACGGTTTTTCGAAGTTTTTTTCGTTGATTTCCATTAGAAAAGATCCCTGTAGAAAAACATGTAAAATATGTTACCAAATCCATTTCCGCTTCAATATGAATGGTATATCAATCAATTTTTTTTCACTTAACATAGCAATTTTGGCAAAGTTTCTACAAAGGTGATTGTGCAATCTACAGTGGAACCGAACTTGCTCCACTCTACAGTCTACACTGATTGTTTAATGATGCATCAGTGGCCAAAGCTCAGGAATTCGCTTTTGTAAATATGGTGTCATTGGAGAAAATTAATTGCAAACGAGCGGTTGAACATGTTGTACTCTTAAGCTTATTTTAGGACATGAAGTTTTTCAGTGGTTCATATTTTTTGTTTTGATCTCAGTGACTGAATACTTAAACATTGGTCACGATGCTGCCACCACTAAGCAAATTTCTATCAAGTAGATTCACTAACACCTACTTCATATTGATGTGCTACAATCAACATGGTGATGGTGAAGGTGAAAATCATAGTGACTTCAGAGAATTATGTTTACACTACTAATCCAAGGAATGGGCAGGTACCATCCAGACAAAAACGGAAGTAATCCTGAGGCTTCAGAACATTTCAAGGAGGTTGCATATTCTTATAGCATTTTATCTGATCCGGAGAAGAGAAGGCAATATGATAATTCTGGGTTTGAGGTTAGCTTCACCGTTCTCCATATACTGTTGTTAGAAGTTTGGTGATATTTAATTCATTGAGCTTTGATATGGACTTCTTTTCCTTTAAGAATTCTATCTGCCTTATTTATAGTGAAAGAATGTTAGTTGATGGTGGCACTTGAAGCACGGATACGAATACTGATATGGCTGTATGGAAATATATAGAAAAATAGGATACTTGTACAATTATACCCATAATAGGGGCTGATCTGATTGTTTGGCCAGTATTCATCTACTCAATCAGCCATATATTATCTGAGATCGCATGGTATTACTTCTTACCTGGGTTTCTAAAACGTGGCTTGGAAATAGTTGGTAAGTCAATGTTTTAGTAATGTTTTGGAAGTGGGAATAACAACATTTCAAATGAAATATTTATAGCATATACGGTTCAACAACAAAGAAATTTTAAGGAAGGAGGGAGGAATTGAGGATAGATTGGGGAAATTACAAGACTCAAATGGCTCTCCTGTCTCTTGAAATCTAAAGCAAATGTTTCACTCAAGAAAATGTTCAAAATGCCGAGTTTTTTTTCTTTTTTTTTTGTTGTGAGCCATCCTAGATATCAGGCAGATAAATTCCTACTCTGTTTGGAAGGAGATAGACAGAGAGGAGAAAGAACAGAAAAACGGGTTATTTTCTCTTATTTTTGGTTGGTAAGAAAAGGGAGAAATAGGAACAAGAGAATTTTTTTTAAGTTTGGTAGGCAGTTATCATGGTATATTTATTGTAAGTTTACTGGCCCTTCTAATTTCCCTCCAAGGATGAGAGGGAAGCTTCATATTATTTTTAGTTCTCCCTATTTTGTTTCTTTCGTTATATTCTAAAATGGAAATCAAATGAGAGAAAAAAAATGACTTGAAATTTTTTCCCTCTTATACCATAACAGGCTTAACAATTAACAGCTTAAGTTTCTGATATGTTGGACAATGTCAAACGGATTGTTGTCTTATGCTTTCACTCTTATAGTCGTATTATACTTGCCAAAAGTTTAATTTGTTGGTTGTTATTTACTCGTATACTTTATTTTGATTTCACTTGTCTGACTAGGTGTTTTTTCCAACATTGTCGAAGTCTGTACTTTGTGTGTGGTTCCTTGTTCTATTTTACCCTCTCGGTTGGCACTGTTACAATCAAGAAATTGGAATTTTGAGAGTATAAAAATGCTCCTGCATATTTATCCAACTTCCTTCTGATGAGCGGGATGATCTGTAAATGCGTTGCTATTCTTTTTTGGGTAGATTCTATATTTGTTAAGAAAGGACATCTTAATTTCCATGTAGTAATAAGTTTTGTTGGGTGCATATGGTGCATGTATCCTGTCTATAGTTTTTCCATAGTTCACTGGTGTTGGGTTCACTTTTCCCTTATGGCAGTATCATTTACCGCATTATTCCCGTCTTTTGTTTCATTAAATCAATTAGTATTACCAGTTTTATGTCTTTCACCTTTTTTGGCTACTTAGTTTGAACTTTTTTCCCCTTTTTATGTTTTCTCATTTGATTATAAAATTAAATGAACAGGCTCTTGATGCTGAGGGCATGGATATGGAAATTGACCTTTCAAACCTTGGAACGGTTAACACAATGTTTGCAGCATTGTTCAGGTAAAAAAAGGAAAGGGAAGGGTTAACACCATGTTTCCAGCGTTCCATGCCTTTCATTATATTGGTTATATTAGTTACTTTTGCATTCGTTTGTAGCAAGCTAGGTGTCCCTATCAAGACCACTATTTCCGCTAATATTCTTGAAGAAGCTTTAAATGGAACCATCACAATTAGACCTCTCCCAATTGGAACATCAGTGAGTGGAAAGGTGCGCATCCTGTTTGTATCCTAATCCATACTTGTTTGAGTTGTTTCAGCAATGCTCCCCTTCACTACTTTTAAGTTTTAACTGCAGGTAGAAAAGCAATGTGCCCACTTTTTTGGTGTAACTATCAATGAGGAACAAGCTGAGGCTGGCATTGTAGTTAGAGTTACATCAGTTGCACAAAGCAAATTCAAGGTAAGTTGGTGTATAGGACAGTTTCCACTTGCTTTGGTACATATTGTGATATGGTAATTTCTCTCTCAGCATGTTATCTGAAATCCTGAAAAATCGTATTTTGCCTGAATGTTATTTACAGCTACTTTATTTCGAACAAGATGCTTCTGGTGGATACGGTTTGGCTCTACAGGTACTATACTTGGTGTCTTTCTATTTCCCTTCTCTTCCGTAACCATTCTCAAGTTGAATCATCAATGATCTAGAGGTGATGGATAGATCTAAAAGTTTAGTCTGAATTAGCTGTGGTAATTACTTTTGTGTTACAGGGCTATTGCTTCTTGTATTTGCAGAAATGTGCCAAATTTTAATATGTAGAAAGTAAATTTAAGGAAAAAAAATGCTGTTTTCTTTTCTTTGTTTTTGTTCTTATAGAGTGATCGTGTCCTTTTATTTTTTGGATCTTTATATCAGGACAGGTCTGGAACCTAGCGCAACACGTGTCAGCACTTACACCCCAATGAAACACATTCAAGTTTGGGGAAAAATAGCTCTTGATCCAACGATAAAATGGAAGTTGGTAGTGTGACGAATTAGAGAAAAAGACTGAATGATAAGAAAGTTACAATACTCAAGCTTAAATAGAGAAAACCTAAAAAAATATACCTAAAATAGAAGATTAGAGAGAGATGATTACGCCTGATCTATGCCTTGAATAAAAGATCACAAAGAGATGTGATTACGATATTATCACGAAAATGATTCTATGCCTAAAATAGAAGATACGACGAGATCACGATACTTATTTATTCACAGGTAGATCACCAATGGTTCCAAAAGCTTAAGTTAATAGGAAATGGTCCCAAAAATGAATGTCAAGCTATCCAAACCTCCTTGCGTGCTACCCCCGACTTGCACGTGGGGAGATACGAACATTGATACTTTAGAAACTACTAGTAAAAAGAAAATGCTTATGGTGAAGTAGAAACTGAATAATGCAAGCAGAGACGTTGAATGCAAAATGGAGAAGAAAGGCAAATGGAAAGACTTGAACTGAAGGCCTTCTGGAAACCATAGTTGGGTACCGTGTTATCAGTCACATCACCAATTATTGCAAACCCTTAAGATGTTAGGAAATGGGCTAGTATATTATGTAATTCAACAAAAAAGAATTTATATTCGTACCTAATACCATTTTTTTAATCAGAACTTGCAAATTTCAGGAATTCTATATCTCCAACTTCCAATTGGTGTATCAGTACAGATAATCGATATCTGATGTTGGGTCTACTTGTTCGCATAGTTTTAGCATTTAATATGTGAGACGATTCCTTGTCATTTTGACACGACAAAATGTGAATGTATATGTGATATAAAAAATTAGGTACTTGGCTACTTGCTATGTGTTCTTGTACATGAAAAAGTATACTCCTATTTAGTTAGTACATCTCTGTTATGTAGATTTGTTAGAATAAATCAATTAATCAAGTACCCGTACCATGCAATTGACAATGGAGAAGCGTATGGGATATGTGTATACTTTCCATCAGACTTCCTCTACATAAATTGAACACTATAATTTTGTTGCTTAACTGGTAGAAAGTTAGTAATGTTCATTGACACTGTTATGTAAAACATCATTCTATTTGACAGAATAGTTTACAACATAAATTTTATGTTTCTTTTTTGCCGAGCTTGCATACTTTTCAGATAAAGTTTTTATGGGTCTGACCAAGACATGCATCTGTGCCCAATGTACATGCCGGAGTCAATGTTATAGATTGAGGGGCCCAGCCCAGAACCATTTTCTGTCCTGTTCTTTTTGGAAATGTAGGGCATGTCTGTGCCTTGCTGTATCTGCACCCGTATCCATCTTAGGAGATCAGATAAACAGTCGCATGTTGCAGCTAGGACTGCACTCCTTTTTCATGGATGTCAACTTGAGCCAATAAGGCGGTTGCTCCTTGTTGAATATTCTTCTTCCTTATCTCAGAGGCTAACTTAATGCAAGGTCTTTTGGTTGTACAATTGTTAGAAATGCTCTTTAGATGTAATCTTTCTGTCCCAAGTTGCAAAATCTTTCATTGAGGGATGTCCAAGTTGTCAGTCCTATTTGAAAAGTCTAAGCCAAAAATTTGAACTTTTCGAATCTAATCCCTTACTGAACGTTTATTCAAAGGGGGCAAAGACACAATATCCTAAATTATGGTCTTCTGTTTGCGTTCGACTACAATCATTGCCTTTTGGGCTAAGAAGTTAGATTTTCCAAAAAGGACCAAATATGTGGGGCCGAGGGAGTACAATGGGTAAGAGACTATGATCTGTTAAGCCAAACTCAGTCAAAACTGCACAAATAAATAGTTACAAGGGAAAGCACTGTACATCATATCACAATAAAGGGATTCTGTTGTTATGTTCCCATTAATAAGGGTATGAGAGAGGTTTATTGGGTGCATAACAAACCTCTTTACATTGCTTGCTCAAAGTGGCAGACCTGAGGTTTGAATCCATCACATCGAGCAAAATGGGTTGAGTTTAACCGCGAAATGAGCGCCCCCTGTTGGTTGTGGAATCCTGATCCAGATACTAAGTATGTAGATCCCTAGTTTAACCCTTCTTTGTGTTCGTTTATGATCGGAAGTCAGGCCTTTGACCCAGTTATCTTTTCAGCTATGTTGATCCATTTCTTCTAGTTGGCTCTATTAGATGCTAATTATGTTTGAGGCAATGGTTTTCATTCTTGTGGACTTCCAGCTTTGATTTGGGCATGATTCCACAGCATAACGTCCCTTCATTTTGGGAGTATTGCGGGGCCACTTTTTAGTGGTAAAACTTTTAGGGGGCAGCCACTTGTGCATATAATGTCAAAGATTAGATCTGTCTCCACTCTTCCCCCGTCCATACCCTTATGGATTGGCAATTACATGGGTACTACTATAGTAGTTGGTGGTCCAAAATCCATATAGTCATAGAAGATGAACCAGCAGATGACTTCAAGCAAGAATCCCTCAACTACTCACTTCAAGCAAGAATCTCTCTCTCTCTCTCTCTCTCTCTCAGACACTCACACATACACAGCCCCCTAAAAAGGGATACACTTCACTTTGTCTTAAACCTCAACAAGCTAAAGTCATCGACTCTTTTTGTTTAATCAGTGACTATGTGTTCTTGTGCTGATTTTTATTCCTTTTAACATTTAATTCTGGTTCTTACTTTTCTGGGGAATTGTTTAGAAATGATAATAATCCATTTGCTTCTATGGTGTCCCAACTATTTTCATCCAAACCATTTCCTTCTTCTTTTCTTGTTCATATTTACCTGCAGCATTTTGGTAATCTTGTGAATCGACATATTGTGGCTGATCTTGTTGACGTCATTTCCGCATACAGGAAGATAGTGAGAAGACTGGCAAAGTAACATCTGCGGGGATGTATTTTTTACATTTTCAAGTGTACAGGATGGATGCAACTTTGAACGCGGTATGTGAGTTCGTTATCGGTCCCCAATTTTTTCTAGAGAGTTCCACTGAATTGGGTATTGTGGTGACAGTTAGCAATGGCTAAGGAACCTGAAGCTGCTTTCTTCAAAAGGTTGGAAGGCCTTCAACCATGTGAAGTCTCGGCACTAAAAGCGGGCACCCACATATTCGCCGTCTATGGTCTGAACAGCTTTTCAGATGAAAAGCATCCTTTTTCTGGTGCCACTATCATAATAGTACTTGTTTTTTTAGAAGAGGAATTAAATCTTTGTACTTCTACCCTGATTTGCACAGGTGATAACTTCTTTAAAACAGCTAGTTATACAATTGAAGCTCTTTGCACACGTTCATATGAGGATACAACACATAGTCTTAAGGATATTGAGGCTCAGATTTTGAGGAAGAGAGTTGAGCTCCGGCAATTTGAGACGGAGTACAGACAGGTAATGGCTCCTTGTTTGCTAGTGATGGTTCAATTAGGTTTGGCATTTCATACATGGTTGTAAACTTGTAACCCTGATGGTTGACGTCTTGTAGGCAGTGGCACGCTTTCAAGAAGCGACCAATAGATACAGCCAGGAAAAGCAATCTGTAAGCTTTATTTACTCTTATTACCTTCATAATCCTTATTGAATTTTCTTCCTTATCAACTTAGCAATGATTTTTTCTCCTATTATCTCATGCTTGCTGTCAACAAACATTCCTTCTTGCTGTCAACAAACATTCCTTGTCGCAAGTGGAGTGGTAGCCCAGTGGTTGGCACCATGTACTTCCATGCATTTGACTAGTGTTCAAACCTTACTAACTACAACTAATAACATTGATTTTCACCGGGGGGGGAAAAAATACAGACATTCCTTGTAACAACCTTCTTCTGCACCTAAGAGATGCTATGTTCCTATTGATTTGCCTTTGCATTTTTAAATCATCATTTAATACTGAAGTTTAAAGAGTCCATAACCCTATAGACTGGTATGTTCAACATCCTTTCTCGCAGTCGCTAGTACTTACCTCTGTCATATTAGTCACTTTATCTCGGGTTTTCATGACATTTGTGAAGCCATGTATGTACTATCAAGTTATATCCCATCTGGTGAGCCATGTATGCTGAATTTTATGTCTCAACACTGTTGCAGCTACATGTTTTATTTTGTTTGTTTCCCCCCATCATTTTTTTTATAACCGACTCTGGCACGCATGAACTGATGCGAGGGCCCAAGGGTGGCCATGGCCGAGCATAGTATTTCTGTTAGTGTTGCAGACATACCAAAAAGTAACTAAATATCTTTTCCCTGCAAATACTCTTGCATTTTTTTATGGTGGTTGTCGGTTAACATTATTGGTGGTTACTCTTTTTAATAACCATTTGGTCTGGATTGAAAGAACGCTACCCCATAAGGACATTATTGCACAAATATCTTACACTTTTGGAAAGAATACGATTCATAATGTAGTCAGCAAGATTGGATGGAAAAACTGGGAGTTCCCTATCCTACAAGATGTGTGTGTGTGGATTGTAAGAAATTATTTGCCCACCCCTCAGATGACGTACTGGCTTCGTTTGAGGAATCATTTTACATTATCGATTATCTTGTCTCTCTATCCTTCTACACACATCCATGTATGTAAAGCATATTTATGTTCATATATGTCGTTTTGGACGACAGGTCGATGAGATGTTGAAAGAACGAGAGAGTATCCATTCTTCATTCACTGCGACCAGGCCAGTTGTCCCTGTTACTGGGAACGGAACTTATGTTAGTAACGGAAGTAGTAGCAAAAATCCCGGTGAAGATTTCAAGGCCGAAAGCCCTGGGGAAGATGGAAGCTCAGATTGGAAGGACAAAGCATTCAACAAGAAGAAATGGTTCAATCTTAACCTAAAAGGATCTGATAAGAAGTATGGCTAAAGGGGACATGCTTAGATAGTCTTGGTTTGGATTTTCCACCCTTGCCCTTATTCCTCTTTCGATTTATTTCGTCATTGTCGATTTCCCCACCTAGTTGTTCTTCACAGTTATAGTCCCGAAAATATAGCACCGAAAATATAGCACGTGATGTTTGTGTATCTATAGCTTGTTTTCTGTTTTTCCAATTGGTATGAAATTACTTGTCAGCTTCTCAAGTTCATGTAGCAGCTAGAACAGAGTTTTAATTCTGCAATAGTTGATTTGCATTAATTTTGTTGTAATTTGAAGGTTTTCCGTATGTCTATATATACCTATTTAAAACATTTCGAAATTTAATTTGTGTAAAAAACCCCCAAAATCTACGGGAAAAGAATAGTCATCGTGGAAAAAGATATGCCCAAGGGTAAACAAACTAAACTAGCCAGCTCGAGCAGAAATGAATTCAAGGTTGATAAGATCGATTCTATTGAGGTGCCGCAGGCTAGTTGGCCTAGAGGACGCAAACTCTAGGCCAGCTGCTATGTTTTCGGTCTCTTGTCTCTCCAACAAGCAAGTAAAAACACTACAATTTTTTTTAAATGTAACCACAAGGATTTGTGAAATAGAAACCAGCAGAAGTTATATATCGGGCCACAAAATTTCATAAAATGAGCCATAAAATTCGTAAAGGATGTACCATACACCCAGAAATTAAATGAGAGAAAAAATTCTTAAAATGAGCCACAAAAATTCGTAAAGGGGGTTTGTATTGAATACTTTTCCGTTTCATTATTGTATTGAAAATGCTCCATCAAGCACAAGTAACTATTTTGCAGGATATTTCACAATTCTTGTCCATTTTAACTAATCAAAAGTAAAATCCTTGTCCATAAGAAAACTGAAGCATTTCTTATTCGCTCTTCATCTCCAAATTCATATTGCAATGGAACACTAAAAAAAAGGTACATCATTGCATTTAAAAAAAGTGCAGAAATTTGGAAATTTTTATGTTTTTGAAGAGTAGAAAAGCCAAGAAAAATAAATTATGGGACGAAAGGAATACCTAAATATTGGTGCAGAAACGTTGTCGTGTTTGGAAACAAATTTCGTACTACCTTGGAGTTGTTAACAAAGAGGTTTATTCCAAACCCTTTCTTGACCAACTCTTCTTTCGGTGTCATTTTCAGATACGTAGTTCGCGCCGTCATTCATTAAAATTTAAAAGATGCTTTTAGAGTCTTTGATTTGATGAAGAAATCATATTCCGGAGATACTGAAAGGAAATCAAGGAATCAATTGATACTACATCTTAATTATTCTAGGTGATAGAAAATTCATCAAGATTCTATCCGGGTTCGATTTTGGTTGCAAGTTTCGGGTTTGGTTTGGGTTTTTGGCGAGAAACCGAGCCAAACCGATCCGTTGTCATCCTCCCGCTAGTGAAATGTAGGTTTGGTCGTGATTTAGTCTCCCAGCGAGGAGTCGAGTGTGCGTAAGATAGTTAAGACATCCTAAATTATAAAAATAAAGGGTAAATATTGGAATGTAATGAAAACTACTCAGTGATGAAGCAATTTTGGGCGCAGCCCATCAGATGACCTGCAAAACAAAGGAGACTAAAGGACACCGGTGTGGTCTCAACCAAGGACCCTCCAATGCCTAAATCAGTAGATGTCATGTGGAAGAAAGGGTGTGAACCTTGCCGAAATTATGGCAAGAGTCTCCTACTTGCCCCCTAACAGGGGTTGTTTATATAGGCATGAAATGTGGAGAATCCCACCTGTAGTAGGATTAAGTCGTGTTGATCTCTTATGGGTTGGCATTACCAGTGCCCTTTTGCCTTAGGACTCCTAATCCCGTTGGGATTAAGCTTTCCTGTCAGCATCTGGAGTGTTGATGGCTATCCCGTGGGATATTCGTGCTTATCTCTCCCGTAGGAGGTGGTGTAGCTAGTTTAGAGTCCTCGTATGACCTGTACCCTTCATGAAAGTCAGGTCTAAGGTGATGAACCTCAGTCGAGCTGAGTCCCCGAACTGGATTATCTAACCTCTATCCACTAAGCTGACCACGTGGGCTATTTGTATTTATCAACTCAGTATTATCCTTCAGGTTTGTTTTCCCTCTCAAGGTCTTTTCTGTCAATAGGATGACCAAATTGAGGACTTTTTCAACAAAGGGTTGTCCAGTTGAATATTTATTCGTACTTTAACTGATTTTGAAAAAGCTGGAGTTAACAACCGAGCAAATTTTTTTGAAGAATCAAATCTGCGAGCTTAGAGGAAAAACTACAAGATACAAACTTAATTCCTTATTTTATTGTTATTATGTCCATCGCAATTGATGGGTCACATTTGATGACTCTAATTTTTTATTTATAAAATAATGCGAACTACATCACATGAGCAATGGCTAATATAAAAAAGTGTATTGAAAATTATAAAAGAATAACTATAGATCATGTGATGGTGTATTCTTCTACCGGTGAAAAGTCTAGTATTACACTTCCTAATTCATTTTTTATGCAAGTGGTGGCTAATTCATGCGGTAGAGCTCTTAGATGCCTCATACTTCATTCCGAGATCGAGTCACATTCTTCCCTCCTCTGTAATATATTAAGAATGACAAAAAAAAAAAAAATCATTTTTGATGCAATAATTTCTTAATCTTTTTCTCTCTGTTTTGAGGACATGGGGATCCCTGCTGGTAGGTCCTGCCGAGCCAATAGAGATCATTCAAATATGTTTTGGAAGATTCAGATTTGAGGGGAGTTAAAATTTCCTAAACACCCTCCGACACCCCTCAAATTTAGACCATCCAATTTACCCGATTGGCTCGATAAGACCCGCCGGACCTTGCGGTCAACGGGGTGACGGGTCCCCCAATGAACACAGCAGTTGTTACAACTCTGTGTATGAATCATTTACATTTGTCCTGGTCTTGGAATATCACAATTGGTGGCGAGGACGGACTTCAATTTTCCTGCAGCGTGGAGGCAATAACGGCAACAACCACGAGTATATGATTGAGCTTGATGCATAGCTTCACTATTTATTTTCTTATGCTGGAGCTTTTTCTTATTTATTTTCTTTTTCTTTGGTTTTGTTTTACCCCTTTAGTGGTTCGATTAGCCCATTTTCGGGTGCTTAACTCCCTGCGTGTAGTGATTTGTACCAGATTTCATCCGTATTTTATGCTTAATGGTTTGAGCTGGGTGTCCCTTCGGATTCTCTACTATTGAACGGACTCTGTGCCGGCACCTTAGTGCAGGTCTGCTTCGGCAGGTGTGTCTATGAGCTTGAAAGCCTGTGTGCTTTTTCAGTAGCTCGAGTCTTAGATTTTGGTAGTTTTGATTCATTCCTGTATTCAGTGATGTAATCTTTGCCGGATGGCTCTTGATGATATGAATTGACTGTTTCAAAAAAAAAATACATAGCCTGATTAAAATCACTTTCATGAGAGAAATTGTGGTTTTTAACATGGGAGAGTTAATTAGACATGTTATACATATAATATCATTATGATTCCATCCTATGAGATTTGAATACTTATGATTCCATCTTGAAATTCAAATAAACCCCAAAATACCCTTTCTCTCTCCTAATCTTCCTAATATTTCTCTCCCCTAATCTTTCATAATATTTCTCTCTCATAATTTCCTAATATTTCTCTCTCCTGATCTTTCCTAATTTATCTCAATCTCTCTCTCTCTCTCTCTCCCCTATCTTGAAATGCACAATAAAATCACAACCCAACCCAAAATCAATAAACCATCTTTTATACTATAAAATCACCGAGCATGGTTTATATGTCTTTTATTTCATACAGTGAACAATCTAGTATGGTAAATAAATCAATAAACCATATTCATATGTCCTTTATTTCATACAGTGAACATTGTTTATTGATTTACTACTTTTACTATATCAATTCACCAAAATGGTAAATCAATAAACCGCGGTATAAAATAACCACCTTTTAAAGCACAAATCACTAAAATAGTAAATCAATAAATCATATTCATGGTATGAAATAACCATCTTCTAAAGCACGTGTGAATATGGTTTATTGGTGTACCATTTTTACTGTACCGAAAAAGCACAAGCCTTGAATCGGAAAAAAAAATACCGTCAACAAGAAATTCTTAGCAAAAACACTCAACATAGTCTGTCATTGTGGCTTCTCCTGTTTTGGAGCATTCTTGATCTCTCGACGACGACATCACGGCTAATTAAGTGGTTGCACAGAAGGCGATGGTGTTGGGGCCAATCAAGTCTACGGGAGACTTCTTTTCGACGGGCAACAGCACGGCGGCTATGTGTGCTGGGAAGTGAGAGAGAGAGAAGATGCCGGCGCGGCGGCTATGGTGTTTGATTTTTCTTGAATTTGCTTGAGGAGGATGATTGGATCGGATTGGATTGGAAGAGAGAGAGAGTGAGAGAGAGAATGATCCGTGTAATTGCCCTTATTTTGTGTAAAAGATAAGTTACAAAATCTCTTATTAATAGGCAATGATCTACCTAACAAATTTTATTCTAAATGGAATGTTCCATATATTTTGGTGTATTAATTAGTATTAGAATATATTATTAGTATAGAATATGTATTACTAAAATGCCAAATAAGGGAAAAATGGTCCGAACAACATATTACAAGATGTAATCATGAAGATTCAAATCCAACAGGATGGAATCATAATGGTAATTTTGTTACGGGATGACTAATTAAAATTCTCAAAATGGGGATCAAAGCTTGTTTTCTTCCGAATTTTTTTTAAAAAATTGATTAAGTGTTTGGATTTTATTTTAAATTGATTATTGCATTCCGAAATTTATTATCTACACTGTAAAAATATAGTGAAAATCAATTGCATATAAGGATTGATTTTCACACTCCACTTTTGAAGTAAATGGCAATTTTGAAGCGCGAATTTGATTTCACGCTCCACTAAGGTGTAGCACAACATTCTAATCGTTCACCCAATAATCAATGGTCTGGATGTTAAAAAGACCTTTCTTAGGTAAGAAACTACTCTTCCGGAAAAGAATCTTTTAACAAAATCTAACCATTGAAAATACTATTGCACGGCTAAGTTGTTACACTACTGGGTCTCCGGATCCAACCCGTTACATTAACGATGCGTTTGGAACTTGGACCCAAAAAAAAAAAAGGAAAATGAGAGAAAAATGGAACGATAATGGGAGAGCAATCTTACTGTGCACAAAATTTGAATTTGTTATTTTCTCTCCTATTTCTCACTACGAGAGAATTTGTTTCACTTTTCTTTTCTTTTCCATTCATTTCCTTTTTTCATTCCATAAGTTTCAAACAAACCCTACTTTGTTTTTGTAATTCGTAAAAATATATATAGAGAGAAATCACTATTGTCTCTATCAAAAAAACACAAATCACTGTCTATAACCCGCGCGAAAACCCCACCACCCGAGCAATTTCTCAGGGTACCCGCGAGCGTGATCTCGGCCATCTATTTCGGTTTTGGATGGTTCGAATTATGGAAAAAGAAATAGGAGAGGGAAAAGGGAGAGAGGAGGAGGGAGAGGATTTCGATCTGGCCGTCTAATACACTTTTGGACGATTCAAATACAATATTCGGGTTCACGTAGACTCGGCCACGTGATACCCTTTTTTTTTTTAAACTACGTGGTAACCACTCTTTTCTTTTTTTTTAATCAATCATGGTAACCATTCGGTACCCACAAAAATTTCCCACTACCCTTGAGCCCATATCAGCCCACCGCGCACTGTAGCACCATTCCCCTACCCTCCACCCCCTGAACGTCAAATCCGTTTCTCTCTCTAACCTCCCTCGTATATAAACTCCCACTTCGCGGCTAACACACAATCACAATCCACAGAGAGAGAGAGAGAGAGCATTCCTCATAAAATTTTGTGCGAGTAGTTAAGGAGGGAGTGGTTGTTCGATTGATCGATGGTGATTTCAGGAGGAAAGAGAGAGGCAGAGAATAATTTGATGGTCGTAATGAGAACAACAACAGCTGCAGCAACGATGAACAGATCATCATCGTCGTCGTCGTCAAAGCCACCGCTTCACAATTTCCCCATGCCCTATCTCAAGTGGGGCAATCAGAAGCTATTACGTTGTCAAAATGTCATGGCGACTACTGCTCCGACTACTAACGGAGGAGAAGAACGAGATTTCAATCTGCCGGCGGAGAAGTTCTTGACCGGACGGCGGCGGAGCGACGGGGGTTTTGATTTTGGAAAAACACCGCCGTCGTCGTCATCTAATGGGATCGAAGCGGTTAGGGCGAAACTGATGGTCGACCTTCAGACAGCGGCCGATAAAATGAATGACGCGATTTTGGGCGAAGGGTTGGTGAAGGAAACGATGTCGGTTAAGGAAACAACGGCGTTAGAGGGAAGGCCGTGGAATTTGAGGACGAGGCGAGCTGCTGCGTGTAAGGATCCAGTCGGAACGTTCAACGGCGGTGAAGTCAGGAAACCTAGTTTTTCGCCGTTGAGGACTGAAAACAATGGAGAGTCTGCCGCGGCTCGGGCCGGGGAAGAGAGGGAGAGGGAGAGGGGGAAGTTTTCGGTTTCGCTTTCAAGGGGAGAGGTGGAGGAGGATTTTATGTTGATGGCAGGACATAAGCCGCATAGGAGACCCAAGAAGCGGCCTAAGATTGTGCAAAAGCAATTGGATGTAAGTAAAGATCGAATCGTTTCTGTGTTTGTTTCTGTTTTTGTCAGTTGATATTAGAAGATTTATTAGGAGTATCATTAGGTGTGCATCAAAGCATTCAACTTTGTATGAAAATATGGATGATAAACTGCTGAATAAGTCAAGGGCGGGTGGCTGATCAAGCTTGGTTTGAAAATTTAATGAGTTCTCAAAATATTTTCAAATTATAAGACGGTGATCTCACAAACGGGTTTTGATCGAGCCGTAGTTTGAATTTTTTACTCTCCTTGATAAGCTACACAAGCCGAGTAGTAGCTTGTTTGAGCTTGGTTTGAAACTCTAACGAGCTTAAAAGAAAATGCTCAAGGTTAGTTTGTTATAATTGACGAATGGATCTTGAAAAACTTTTAACAATCGAACAAAAGCTCAAGTTTGTACCACAAGCCCAAAATCATAACACCAGCATAGCATACGAGCTTTGTAATAGGGTAGAGAGTAACTCCAAGGAAATAGGACACAATGAGAAAGAAATAATCAATTCTAGTCTTTGACAAAGATCGACCCCTGATCTTACACATTTGAGAGAATGAGCATAAGCGGCTAACGAGCTAGCCCAGTTGGTTCAATCAAACTGTTTATGAGCTCCATTTTCTTTTCTTTGATCATCTCTATGGTTCTATAACTATTATTGGTTTCTGTATCACATTTTGTTGCCTAATTCACTGTTGTATTCATTTCTGCAGTCTCTTTTTCCGGGCTTGTGGTTGACAGAAGTTACGGCTGATATGTACAAAGTTGCTGATGCTCCTTAAGCTTTTGAAATGTAATTACTCTGCTCTAGTGATTCGGAATTGCGATTTGTTTTTGTGGTGGTGGAATTGTTATCTGAACTCCGATAATCTGTGTTAAAATTTTAGGAATTGGTGGAGTCGCTGCTCTTTCTGGATTTTGAAGGTTGTTGTTTGCTGGACACTGCTGCATTCTGACCTCTTATTAGTGGTATACTCGAATGGTGAGTTGGGACTTTGACGAAAGTGTTGAATTCCCGTAGATATGGTTTGAGCTTTAGTTGATTTATAATGCTAATCTTGTTCATGATAAGTTATTCAGCTATATAAGTAGTCATGTTTCTTTATATTGTGGGCTATAATCTCGTATAGATAGACGATGGTTGGATTTATGAGGAGGAAGGGAATGCTTCATATATAGAACTTGTTTTTTTCTAATTGTGGAATAGAATCAGTGAGTTATCTTGTTGGCATATCGAGATTTTATATTTTATATTTTGGGTTTATTTGATATTGTTCAAGCGTAACTTAAGGAAGCATCTAATTGTGGAATGTATGCTTGGCTAGATTTTTTATCTTGTTTTAACTTTTAACATTTCAAACGTTCAAATGCCATCGCTTCTGTTTATTTTACTTTCTTGTTGGAGAGACGAGAGCACAAGTGTTGTTTTTATGGAAATTCTTGAGCTTGATCTTACTATGAATTATAAAGTATCTCAAACTACTTCTAAGGCATAATGGACTACATATTAGTAAATTCGAAACTTCTCTGCTACATATGGTTCGTCGTGTATATCGCTGTTGACGAAAACTGAAACATGGTGTCCTACTGTCCTTTCAGTTCTTCGTACCAACATAGACTAGCGGCTCCAGTTAGGAACATATTACAGTTGGTAATTTGGTCAGTATCTATGAGATACAGTCCAGACTGTTGGTTTAGCTCAACGCAGTCACGAACATGCAATTGTAATTTTGGAAATCTGCACAATGTTCTAGTTATCATGCAGCATCTCTGGTTCAAGCGACCCTGTCCCCAACTACCCCAATCTAGTATCTAAATCTTATTGCATTTACCATTTCAAAATTCTTTACTGGCTTGATTTTCTTGTCAATATGGTTAGGTTTATTAATCTTTCATGGACACAAACTGTTCCTTTTCTGGTTCTAATTTCGTGTACTGCTTAGCTTACGAGGTGCTATTCGTAGTATTTACTGTTCTTTTTTTATTTTTGATATCATGGATGTTTAGGCATTGAAACTGCTCACAAGTGATTAGTTATCTGAGGGACCATTGGAATTGGTTATGGGAGGTTGATGTTAAATTTTTTTCCTTGCTGTATTGGATAGTGATACTGTCAAAAGAATGTGAAAGCTTCCTAGCTGTTCAATCAGTTTTTTAGCTAGAAGTTGTTGTTCTCCACCTATTATCTTTCTTCTATTTGAAGATTACGGAAACAGGGTGCTCTAGAGCCATGTAATGCGGTATCCGAGCTATCGGATGTGTTTTCAACAGTCTTGATTTCATCTCGACACTTTGCAGATCCGAGCCGTCCATTGTCAAGATGAAATCCGAATCGTTGATTGCACGGCTTGCATGCAGCTCTACAGGGGGCATTCTACAGCACCCCCGGATGCGAAGATTACTGCTATTGATCTGGCTCTCTCCGAATCAAAATTCTAGCTCTGCCGTTGTTTGGTGGTGGAGTTGTTGCATTGTGTCTAGTCTAGTTTTTTTTTTTTGGATCAAATGTGTCTAGTCTAGTTCTCTCTCTCTCTCTCTCTCTCTCTCTTTTGAAAAATCTGTTTATATGAAGAAGTTTGTTTTGGTGGACAATACTCTCTTTCCACTTTTTAATTCATTTGAAATTCTCAACGGCTAGTGCATGTTTAAGCATGTGCACTTTTACTCTTTTGTATGCAAGTTCCATGTGACCTAGCACCATGGGCTTTGAATGGCTTTGAATTTTTTTTTTTTTTAATCAGTGCTTTGAATAATTAACGAAGACAATTCATTTACCTAGGCACGTGTGGATCTTTTAGTCTGCAAGCTCCGTGTTGCAAATGACCAATTATTTCATGGTCTTGGAGAATCCTCACGTGATTTTCCGATAATCTCTCGGGACGCTGATGCCCTTACATATTTATTCTTTGCAGATGATCTTATCCTCTTTGGTCATGCTAATGTGTCTAATTGCAAAGCTATCATGGAAGTTCTTAAAGATTTCTATGACTTATCTGGGCAAACGGTCAATCTCTCTAAATCTAAACTCTTTGTTTCCCCGAACATTTCTCGTAACAAAGCTCGTCGCTTGAGCAACATTTGTGGTATAGCTCTTACTAACAACCTTGGTAAATACCTTGGGGTTCCCCTTCTCCATAGAAGAGCTAATAAGGACCGCTTTACGCATATTATCGAAAAAGTGCAGAACAAACTTTCTAGATGGAAATCGAATACTCTCTCGATTGTAGGAAGAGCTACTCTTATTCAAGACTCGTCATCTAGTATCCCTAGCTACACTATTCAGACTATGAACTTTCCGGTGAATGTGTGTGATAAACTTGACTGTCTTAATAGAAATTTTCTTTGGGGAGATACCCCGGACAAAAAGAAATCCACCTTGTTAATTGGCACACCGTTTGTAAAAGCAAAGATATGGGAGGTTTGGGTTTGAGGAAAGCCAAAACCCAAAATCTTGCATTACTAACCAAGCTTGGATGGAAACTTGTGAATAATGATGATAGTCTTTGAGCTAAAACACTTGAAGACAAGTACTTAAAACACCATTCCATCCAATCTTGGCCTAGTAATAGGACCGCGTCCCATTCTTGGCGTAGTATCATCCACACAAGAAATATCTTTAAGGCGGGCATAAAGTGGACTATTGGAGATGGAAATTCTGTTGATTTGTGGAATGATCGGTGGTGTGGAGATGCACCTCTAGCTAAGAGCCACCAGGAGAACATACTTTTTTTTTTTTTTTTGAGCAAACAAAGATCATCCCATATATTAAAAGTACAACACATAGTTGTATAGCCCTGTATGCCCTTGCCACCACAATCACCATTGGTTGTCTTCTTAGCATTACCCTTCTGTTTCCAATGACCTCGACGCATAACAATAGGTTGGTCATTATCCACCGACCTATGCTTCCAGATGACCGCCATCCGCTTAGCCTGCAAGTCCCTGGTTCCTGAACTCTCATTCGTGATCCGTTCAGCCGTGGAAGGAGCAAACTCACAACCAGGCCAGTGGGATGAATTCTCTTCCATCTGAGAAGGATGGGAAAGCTCTGGCAAGCCATCCATAGAAAGGACACTGTCTTTGTCATTGAGTTGACCATCCCTGACAATGTCATTGTGTTGAGAGTTAAGCTCTGGTTGTTCAATCACACATTCGGACCGGGAAGGGAGAACATCACCATGCTGGACCCTATGACAAACCTCTCGATTCGACTCCTTAACTTTGACTTCAACAGCTGATAAACTCGGCATATGAAAAAATTGGAATTTTCGATCCGATTCCTGAAGGCATGTGCGACTAACAAGAAGAAAATCTCGGCCCATAATAACTTTCCTTTTGCGTTGATTTTTCCCAAAATGCCTCGGACGCTCCTTATTGACAGAGCTTTCCACAGCTTTGCCGACTTCACCAAGTTCATCAGGTTGGACGAAAGGGCCAACACCACCAGACATATTGCCACAGTTAAAAGAACTCACCTCACACTGTCTGTTCACCACTATAGACTCACATGCTGTCTTTTTAGACGCAGAGTGTGAAGATTCACCAACCTGCAAATTGCAAACATTCGGAGCAACTCGAGAGAACATACTTATGATAACATGAAGGTGGCCGCAATTATTGAGAATGGGACCTGGAATCTGGATTCTATTGAACATATTGTGGATAATGTTTCTCGAATTGCCATATTGAATACTGCACTTCCTGTGTACTCTCAGGCCATGGATCATCCTTCCTGGGTGAATTCCTCTGATGGCAATTGCTCTGCCTCTACTGCTTATGACTTTCTTGACAAAAAATTTAATGACACAAAAGGGTGGAAGTGGTTTTGGAAGATGAAACTCCCGTAAAAATTTAGAACTTTTATATATTTGGCTCATATTCCACAACGAACTTCCTACTAAATCTCCTTCGTGCTAGACGAGGTATCACATCTTCCGACTTGTGCTCTAGATGTAATAACTCTTCGAAAGTCTTAAGTCATTTTTTTAGGGAATGTCCCAAAGCCTTTGTTCTTTGGGATAAATTTCCTTCGGATCGGCTAATGAGAGTTGGATTTGTAAACTCCACTTTGGATTGGATCTCGGCTAATTTGAGAAAGAAAAAGATTTTACGCATGGGAACTGAAATACCTTGGAACACTTTATTTTGTACCACTCTTTGGCAAATATGGAAAGATCGAAATAGGAAAAGTTTTGACAACTTTGATTCGGACCCTGAAGTGAGTTCCAAAGTATTAAGTTCATATACGTCTGAAATAGTGGAGGCTTTCAAATCTCCTCTTGCTACTGACCCTTCGCTACCCCGACTTACTACTTGGATTTCCCCGGATTTGGTGGTCTTTTTAGGAATGATCAAGGTGCTTGGGAGCTGGGGTACGGCGGGAAAATGGTGGCTAATTCGAGCTTGGAAACAGAAATATGGAGTATATACAGAGGCTTAACAATCATCTTGGAGAAAGGCTTATCAAACTTTCAAATTGAATCGGATTCTCTAACGGCAGTGATCCTTTTCAACGAAGGAGCGACTGCCAACCACCCTCAAAGTAACATCCTAAATGATGGCAAATACCTTCTAAGCCGAATGGGAAGTACTCTCACTCATATCTACCGCAATGCAAATGAATGTGCTGATTTTCTGGCTGGTTTTGGAGCTAAACAGGAAGAGGAGTTGGTAGTGACTAGAGACCCACCATTGGCTATCAGGGTATACATGTTAAGGGATCGCCTTAACATTCGTCAGATCCTAGATTAAGCTAGCTTGCTAGTCCCTCATCATGTTTCTGGTTATGTTTCCTAGCATGTGTACTAAATTACTAATCTCTTTGCACTTATGATGCTGTATGACTCTCTAGCTTGAGTTTTGATATATTTCCGACTTAAAATTTTAAAAAAAAGAAAAAAAAAAGATCCACATGGATTATACGATTGTTCTTTGCAAATTGGGTTTTTTTTGCAAACCACCAATTGGACGACTGTTCTTGGGTGCTCCTGCGACGGGTCACGTGACACTCTTCTGGACAAATAAACTTAATCAGAGACAGAGGGGAGGTGGCAAGTGCCACCCCGGGTCCAAAAAAACACTAAATTTTGTTGCAGGAGCAGTGTTATTCTTCAAAACATTGCTTTGGGTTTGCTCTTTTGGTGTTTTTTTTGCTTTCTGCCGAGTTGGTTTCTTGCCAACTGGCTTTTTTGAGGGTTTGAGGGTGCTTTTCCAGCAGGGTCCATGTATCCTGTGGGGGTTCTTGACCTCTCATTCCCTTTTAATCTTTGTATCTTTCTGATTTTGAGAGATTAATAAAGTTTTTGCTCTTAAAAAAAAAACACGTGTATTATTTTTTTTAGGGAGCATATTGATTATTGATTAGTAGATGAAAGTGAGTAATTTTTGGTATTGAGTATGTTGATGGACGCTTAACCTATAAAAATGTGTATCTTTTCAGGATATTTATGAAAATTATATGTAAGTTTCAGTATATGTCTAATACACTCTGTTAAAATTTCATAGTTTTCCCGAAGTACAGAAATTACTAAAAATGTTTTACCAAACAGTTGATAGATGAAACTGGATATAGACATCACTACCGCACCTTGCAAGAACGGCTATATCTCATCCTAGGAAACTAAAAAACGTGTTCCTTTTGTTAGAAACTAGACACGCAGAGCTTCCAAGATATATAGGCCGCGTGCCCTAATTATTTCTGATACATAACAGATCTGAGTTCGAAGTTGGCAAAAAAATCTGTTTCCAGAAATTTATGGCGAGTTTCAGTCTATTAATTTGTTGTCTGTTTAAAAATAGTTACCAAGATCCGAAAATTCTGAATTTTTAATACGATGTTTCTGTATGTGTCTAGGGTTCGCGGTAAAAATTTCAGGAAAATTGGATGTGTTGAATAATTACAGAAATTCATAGCCCGCAAGGTTTTCGGTTGCACAATGCATTTTCATGCATCTCATGGGCATTTGTGCATAGACCTCGGATGTGGCATAAATCATATTTTAGGCGAGGATAATATAAGGGCTGTTACGGTGACGTCTCCGGCGCGTAGGGAGCAGAGTTGGTCTTTTTGTAAGGTGAGAATGTACATCTTCAATAATAAATTGAAATGTTATTTTTATATTTGCTTCAAGAATTTTCAAACAACATTTGAGCATGTGCATGCCACTAAATTTTCAGTTCGTTGTTGGTCTGCTTTCATGGTAATTGTCATTGTGTTTGCTAGTGCATGTGCTTGCATCTTGATTTTGATAACTTCGATTCATTTTTGTATCTTCTAATGAAATCTTTGTAATGCATCGGACTTTTGAATGAAATTACCTCTTATTAAAAGTAAAATAAACTTACAAATGGGTATACCCATCGAAGGCAAGCCCAAAAAGTGTTTTCAGAGTGACAGAATCATTACCAAAATGAGAGAAAATATAATCAAATCTCGATTTCACAAGATTTTTATTTTAAAAAATTATTGATGTTTTTTTTTTCCTCCCTCTTAACTTGACAGCCTAATAGGAAACTTCGAATCCGTCATTATAAACCTTTTAATTTACTACTACTTGGGAGAATAATATTAGAGACTCGTAGAATAACTTGGACACCAAGGCTTTACCTTAAACTTGCCCCTCAAGGCAGGCTATTCCACACGTATACACGCAACTACTCCTTGAGTAAAGTTGCACACAATCTCATAGGACTAGCTCTACTTCGTCATCCCTCCTTACCCCATATCTTCCTGTGGGTCCCACTCCCGAGCCGACAACAATTATTCAAATCGCTCATCTCGTAGAAACACAATGAACTTCATCCTTGCGGAAAATCGATTTCACTCAACACGTATAAACACGTACAAATTGCATTTCATCCTATGGGTCCCACTCCCGAGCCGATAGCAATTATTCAAATCGCTCATCTCGTAGAAACACAATGAACTTCATCCTTGCCGAAAATCGATTTCACTCAACACGTATAAACATGTACAAATTGCATTTTTGTTTCCTAAAATGAAAGGGAAAAAATATGATTGTAAGCTTAAACTGTTTGATCCATTAAAGTGTTTATAGATGTCCGATAAAATTGATACTCGCACGGATGAGATCATTGCAAAGTTTACGATATGAATGATTTCGATCATTGGTGTTGGCTAGGAAGTGAGACCAAGGGCGGAGCTCATCATGGGCTAAGGTGGGCTCAAACCCAGGTGGACCAAAAACAAAAGGGTAAATAGCAAAAACACCCACTCATCTATAAAACTCAGCACTCACACCCCTTCATCTATGAATCATTGGCAGGGACACCCCCTCCCCATCATTTCCGTCCATTTTTTGGATGGAAAATGGATTACCACAAATTTAAGACACATACACCCTCTTATTTTGGAGGGAAATTTTTCTCCACTCTTGCTTCCATATAACAGTCGTCCCAACTAGATTTTGAGGGCAAAACTCTCTCTCTCTCTCTCTCTCTCTCCCAGATCTCAAATGGCTTCCATGGATTCCACTAGTTCAAAACCCAATACAAAAAATGCTATAAGGGGGAGGGAGAGGCCAGAAATTGAGATTGGAGTTTGGAAGAATGTTACATGTTTTGAGATGGAGTATATCAACTTCGTATGGTGCTTGGAGATCGAGAATGGAGGGAGCTGCTTTCGCTCCAACTTTGTTTATTTATAAGCGCGCCCAAAGCGTAGGGCTTAAGTCGGAGATAGCATAATACCGGTAAGACCGGATCGAATCCACAGGGACCGAACGTACCGAGCGTGAATATT
>JAXBDA010004569.1:0-28205 GCA_036023075.1 Gaultheria prostrata | reverse complement strand
TGTAATGCGTTTAGGTCCCAAACAACATATAACACCAAATATCCTAACACTTAACCATTTTAATCAATTCCTCACATTATCCCAACATTATTTCCAGAAAAGTAAATAAAATTTACGGGTCTTCACAAATATGGTTTCAAGCTTGTTTTAGTGTTGGGCTGTATAAGTTCTCGGGTTGACCTCTGGTTAACCTTGTTATTTCCCTTTTGGTCTGTGGTGGCATATGATTGTCGCTTAGAGGGGTTCCAACCTAGTTGGGACCTAGTTGGGATGCCGTTTTCCTCGGTTCCTTTTAATCTTTGTAATCCGTTTTCGAAGATTAATAAATTTTTTGCCGTGCAAAAAAAAAACAAGTAGCCCGTAATTAAAGAGTCATGTGACTCATGTCATCGGGGCTTGGAAATCGAATCAGCTCAATATGGGAGATAACTAGAAATGAATTCCGAGAAATTGGGTGAAAGCAGAATCGGGTGTTGTGTCCACACCAAAACAGAAAGCATACAAGAGGCTTGACAGTACAAATACTCTTTCTTCCTAGGGTTCTTAAATCTTAAGCCAAGTAGGGTAGGTATCATTTTACCTATTCCCATGCCTTTGGTAGGAATAATTAGGAGTCAGAACCAGACAGTACTATAGGAATCCAACATTCCTAATAAACTTAAACTATGCAGTAGAAAAAAACAATCCATTAAAGTTCCAAAACACAAATGGAATACATAAACGTGACAAGTTCATTTTCTTTCCAGGATAGAATTAATCCCATTTAGCAATAGAAAATGTTATCTGGTGATATATTGTTACGTCATACAAGTCCTACCCCACACTTGTTTAGACATATTATTAGGTGATTGATCGTAGACGTCTCATACAAATGTTGTAATCATGTTCACAAGCCTAGATTGTGTTTAAGAACGGTTTAGAGGAAGTCCAATATGACTCTTCTAAACATCAAAGTGCTCACACTAGACTAGCCCTGGTTCTGCATTTGAACGAACAAAAAATATGTAGAACTCGGTTCAAACAAATTGTCAAAAAGAGCACCACCAGAAATATCAAAGCAGCAAGGACAAAATCATAGCACCACACTGAAGAAGGAAAGCAAGAGATCGACTTGTTAATTTGTGACTGGAAAAGGTCAAAATCAAAAGGGCATAAAAGATGCTCCATAAAAAGGACTAAACCACTTTGCAATAGTTCCAGCATAATAGGCTGAAATTCAGATTGTATGACTACTCAGATAAGTCTCCTTGGTTTAAACCATCCTTAAGGCCATTGCAACAGTACGATCACAAAAGTCACAGTACACCTAAAAAATAAGGGAACACACATTTAAGAACCTCACTCTAAAGATGAACATCGCACTACTACAATAAACTTAAAATATCACAGGTAAAACCCGTGATCTTTATAATTTAATCACGGTTTTAAAACCGTGGTTGATGGAGCCGTTATTAAAAGTCTTCAAGATTAAACCACGGTTTATGTCTGTGGTTAAATGTATGTCCAAACTGATATGTAAACGCATAAAGCGTGATGTTAAACAAGATAAGACCACAGTTTAGACAACAAACCGTGGTTAAAGATCATAAAAGATCACGGTTTCAAAATAAAAGTGTGTTTAAAAATATTATACAATTACGGTTTACATGGCAAACCGTAGTCAAATCAACAATATTATCATGGTTTGAAGATAAAATTGTAATAAAATTAGTATTAAGATCACGGTTTGGATAAATAATGTGATTAAAAATACTATACAATCACGGTTTGCTAAAAAGACCGTGATTAAATTAACATTATCATCACGGTCTTGACAAATAACGTGATTAAAAATACTATACGTACAGCCACGGTTTGCCCAAAAAACCGTGAGTAAATTAATTATACCATCACGGTATTTAATGTGACTTGTCACATGGCACCATCTCCACAACCTCTCAATTCTTATCTTATCATGCATTTGCCACGTGACACCATCTCCACAACCTCTCAATTCTTTTCCCAACATGCATTTGCTAAGAATTGAACCCCCAACCTCTCAAGTCTTATCCTAACACTCAACCACTATGCTACCCAAGTCTTTATGTCAGATTTTCAAAAAAGTATTTATATGTATTATCTTTTCATTTATTCCCTTTTATATTACAACAAATATGTAATCTATTTTACATAAAATATATTGCATAATATTATAATATATTATTTTATTTTATTTTATTCTACTTTATAGAAATTATACAATCGACGACGTAAATTTGGTCGCCGTAGATTACCCTTGGTGACAACTAGTAATTTGGTAGACGAATACACTAACAAAAAATTAGTTAGTGACATGTTTTCTCTTTGGCGACTAATATTTTTTGTTGCCATATGTCTCTGCCAGATTTCTACTTGGCTCCAACCATTTCGCGCCGGATAATATTTTGGCGCTAAACATTCCCGACTAAGCTCATATTTTGGTCGATAAAGGCATCGCATAAGGCGACAAATATTTGTTTCGTTGCCAAAAGTGATGTATAAGGTGGCAAAATTAAAAAAAACCTAAAATAAACAATAAAGTATTTATTAGTCCATCACACTTGTAATCGAAGTATGGTTAAAATATACAAACAGCTTTTATTAAGGTTGAAAAAACTGTGAGAAGAATGATGTTTTAATCACGGTTGTAACAAAGTGTGGTTAAAATAAACACATTTTATCACGGTTTATAACAAAGCGTGGTGAAATGAATACATTTCATCACACTTGTAATCAAAGTGTGGTTAAAATATGCGAAATACGTTTTATCACGGTTGAAAAAAATGTGATAAAAAAGTTTTTTATCACGGTTGTAACACGACGTGATTAAAATAAATCACATTTTATCACACTTGTAACAAAGTGTGGTGGAAATAAACACATTTTATCACACTTGTAGGAAAATGTGATGAAATTAAGCAATTATAATCACAGTTTTCTTAAACCTGTGATAGTTATTATTAATCACTACGGTTTATTAGCAAAGTGACATTAAAAACTCACCTTGCATTTCTTTATCACGGTTTCATCATAATTGTAATCTTTCAAATTTTCTTAGTGTGATTTTTATCAATTATTCTAGTAGTGTCGTCTACTTGTATTTGCATGAAAGAGCTAAGTGGGAAACCATCACCGAGGAAGTCCGAAGAAAAGGTCATATAATCCTGGTAGATTGTTGAAGTTCACAAAAAGGTGGTAGTTAAACGCATTTGTATGTCTGGCCAACGCTACTATACAGCCTTATTATCCTATGCTTATCTCTTTCTCCTACGCTCTTCGATAGCAACTTGGCTACTCGACTACCTACAAGTGAAGTAGTGAACGATGTAATCATTCTAGTGGAGTTCGAATCCTATAGTTCGGACCATTATCGTACTCGTTCCATGTGAAAGGGTTGTGGCGAAGAGAACAAACAGAAAATGGAATTCGACCGGAAGCCAAATCCATGCACAAGGTTCGAAAATTTGAACAGTACTATGTCCTGCAACAGCAACCAAACCAAAACCAATGAAGCAGGTCCAAGTTAAAGGATAATAGGAAACACGTAATGTTCAGAAACATAGAGAATATACTCCAATCCAATATTCTAAAAATCGCTAGGCGTTAGTCGGGCAAAAAACGGCTCCTAGGCACCGGCAAGTTGGCTCCCTAATCTGGGCTTTGGATCACTGCCTAGTGCCCAAGCGGGGATTATGCGGGTGCGGCCGACTTTTAGAATACTATTCCAATCAACTTTCAAAGAACTCATTCATAATCACCAATGCAAGAGTTAGACAGTGTTAATATACCAAAAAAAAAGTCCAGATTTATTTCTAGTGATCAGTAGAAACCAACAAGCAACACACATTACACCGAGTATCTACTTCAGACTTCACATTAAACCAAATTAGAAACCACCGAAGTGCCTCCCAAACCAAGACCCGTAAACTGAAAGGAGACAGGGTCCTCTTCTTTCCCTCTTCACAAATTCTAAGGGACTTTCCTACATTCCATGACATATTATCCTAAATGTTGACTACGAAAGTAATTACTCCCTCAGTCTTACAAAAATAGTCCACTACGAAAAAACATACTAATTTATGAATCAAAAAGTAAAGCACTTCCGTGCATTTTTTTAACATTTTAACAAACTTTTGGTATTTTTGAGATAAGTTTTAGAGATAATAATTTTGCATAGGATTGCTTAATTTTTTCTTTTTTAGTCATTTTTTACCTTTTTAACAAACTTTTTTGTTTTTTGAAAGTGATACGCAATATACTTTTGAAAAGTAAAAATTTGATAAAAAATTTATTAAAGACAAAAAACATGAATGACGAAACAGTGAAAACTTTTATAGTTAAATTTTTTAAATTACAAACCAAACAAAATGCTCTTTGATCTTGTTAATCATTTCATTCTGGGCATTTTAGTCATATTTTGAGAAAACAAACATTCGAACACTATTATGGGTTCTTTGATGTCGTAATTCAACCTAAGACTATCAAAGGGCCCAAGTTAAAAGGTTAAAACAGTTTAAGGTAAGCAAGTGGCAGATTTTATAGTTTAGAGCATATAGTTTGAAAAAGGATATTATTGTCTACGGAGGCAGAATCTAATTAAACATTAAAAGTTCCTAGTAAAACCATTTATTGCAGATCCTACGCGCTGCATACAATTAGGTGAACGAGCAGAGGGTGTAATCAATACAGTTTTTGTTCTCTCACTAAAAACAGATAACTGAATTGGAAGAACTTTTGTTTGTTGAATTGAACAATGCCTCTCTAAGGGGTGTTCCACTAAGCCGGTTTTTTGACTTTTTGGTTTTTCACGACTTTTTATATGATGTATTGTGAAAGGTATGACTGTCCGATTTTAGGAATAAACTGTTTTTTTGACTTTTTTAAGTTAATGAAATAGGCTCTAAGAATGGTGTCTTAACCACACCCAACTATACAAATAAAGAACTTTTGATTGTTGAACTGATCAATACCGCTCTAGCAACAACGCTACAACCACACCCAAGTGCATATATACAATCATTTTTGGCATATATGGTCTACCTTTTAGGATGGATTTTTCCCGTTTTATAAAATCAAGATTTATAACACCCCAGCTTCTACTAGCTTTTAGCACTTTTATTGAAAATTAACTTCTAAATTTCTTTGTAGAAAATAAATTGGCTTTTGGTAATTTGATATTTCCGATAATAGAGTTAAATTTATATTGTTACATGATAAATGAGACCCAATAGTTTGTGTCTTTTGACAATTATGTGTGTTACTTTGTGCATAAGTGCTCCAATAGTGTTGTTTTTTTTGTGTTGCTATGTACGATGCAAAGCATAAAAAGTGGCGACCCATTTACTTGTTTTTTCTCCCACTCTTTCCATTTTCTCTCACGGGTTCCCCTAAGGCCCATTCCGCTAAAAAAAAATCAGTTGTAGTTTTAATCCAGAAACTACTTCATTCCGCTAACAAAAAACTACCCAAAAAAACCAATTTTGTTTTAAACCAAAAACTACTCCATCCCGCTAACAAAAAACTACCAAAAAAAAAACCAACTCATTCCACTAACCTTTTAAAAAAAAAACAATTGGTATCATCAGCCAAAACACGTCCTACTAATGTAAAATTACAAATTTGCCCTCCCCTTATACGTCTGTCAAAAAAAAATTTATAACGGAAGCAGATCAACTTGTTTTCATTTTTTAATCATCTGAAAAATTTATTAAAAGACAAACTTGTGGGAATATGAGATTAGCACAAAAAATTGGAAGTTCTGTACCAATTCACGTTCGTGTGTTCCATGACTTTAAAAAAAGTAAGCATTTAGGAGTTGTTAGGGAACGAGGGCAGATTGATAATTTGGTAACACAACTCAAAAAACCAAAAAAACACTTAGCAGAACAAGTTTTAGTTTTAAACTAAAACTAAAGACCCAAAAAACTAAAAAACCAAAAAACCACTTACCGGAACACCCCCTAAATTGTATAAATTGTATTTACTGAGCACTACACAATTACGAGTACTTTTTAGCGAATTAACTCTCCCATCTTATACAACTCTTCCTAAGAGCATCTTCAACTTATCCCATCTTTTACTCAGCTTTTTATATTTTTCGGAAGGACTCACCGTTCTGTTTAGAGATTTGGAAATCAAAGGTGTGGATCTTTATATTTAGAGGACTAAAGACAAATTTGGAAACCAAATCTCTAAAAATGACGATGAGTCCCTGTAAGATTCTCTCATAAAATATAAAAAGTTGAAGGAAAATGAGAGACAAATAACAAAATCTCTCCTCAATATGTCACATCCAATATCTAAAATAAAGATATAGAGATGCAGTAAAGATACTATAAGCAACACTATTGGCCACCAATAAAAGAAAAAAACCTACTATACTCTTAAGGCGCAAATTTCGGAGCAAATATAAGGTTTAGTTTGACTAATGAAGATGTCTTCTTTTAGCACTTTTATGAAAAATTACTTTTAACAATTGGTACTTGATAAGCCCAGACGGACCACCTAAGGTTAGTCCAGCCATGTGAGCTCAGCTATGTCATAGAGACCAGCATCTCATAAAATTTAGTTTTGATAAAATTTAACATTCTCAACGGATTTTAGCAAAATTAGATTTTATCAACACTAGATTTTATCTCATTACAAAACACTTTTATCAACCCTAGATGTAATCCATTGGAAAAACAATGTCATTTTATCACACCTCTAAACAAAACTACATTTTTATCAAAATTAGATTTTATCTCATAAAATCCATTCAAGAACAAGGCCTAAGCAAACTAGATGATAAACACAATTAGTGGAGAGTCAAGACTCTTAGTCCTAACAGGACTCAACAACCATGAATGCATGTTAAATCACCTACTTAACTGAAAAGAAGGTAGCAAGTGGTGGCTACCCCATGCGGTAGAGCTCTTGGATGTCTCACACTGCATCTCGGGATCAAGTCTCATTCCCCCCTCCTCATGTAATAGATTAGGAATGACGAATGACAAAAAACAAAAAACTAATAAGAAGGTACGTTGTTCTAGTACACATTATAACTAGAGCAATACAAATCGATTGTTTTATGCATCGGAAGCTGGTTGGTAGTGGCAAATCCAGGAGTTCTGAAGCGTGAGGTCATTCATAACAATAATGATACGTGTACAACAAAAGTCTCAAACATGGCTCCAACATACTTACATGAGGTGTGGAGCCCACACATACTTGAGTGTGAAGTATGTATGGGCTCCACACACCAATCGAGTGTGTTGGAGCTGGTTGTTGTACATTTATCATTTTTGTATTCATAAACATTAAATAATTTTATCAACCATAAGTTAAAGAAAAATATCACAATAATGATAACTAAAAATCTTGTTTCAATAAAAAACACATTTAAAACTCAACCTTATATGACAGTTCAACCTCTCCTTATCAAAACAACAAAATGAGTGATGCACAAATAAACAACTTTTATGAACTTTTAGAAGTTATCTAGTGGTGTTACCACAAAATTTAGAAGGTTCATTAATGAATATTAATAAAAATTTAAAAATTATTTTTTTATTTTTTTTTGAGCGACTGACCCCCCTATTTATAAGGTGAAGTCGCCTGGTTAACTAACACCTACACCGATGTCCTTGGTCTTCTTCGTTTTACAAGCCTCATCGAGCAGCGCCGGAAAGTACTTCTATCAATACTAAAAACGGGAATAATTAATGCCATTTCCAACAAATTTTCCCTCAATTTGAGTTTTGAATGTTGATCAAACAAAAAAGAAAAATTTATTTGAGTTTCGAAATAAAGTTGAACTTCGCGCATACGAATCAAATACTGTAGTACTACTATGCTGGATAGTACTGTAGTACTCAAATTACTGTAAAAAGAAGAAAAAATAAAGAAGCAGAGTTGACTGTTGATGGTGTTTTAGTCTTCAATAATGATAGATACACACCCCATCCACTCCCTTTCACATCCTTGGTCCCCATGTGTGGGGTGGGAACCACACCCCATATGAGAGAGAGTGTGAGAGGGAGCGGATAGGGAGGGATGTATGTATCACTATTGTTTAGTCTTCCAACTTCTGACATAAAACCGCAAAGCAACTTGCTTTTTCTCAGTAAAAAATTGGAGATCACGTGATCTCTAGTCCCTTCTCTCACAGTCTCACTCCTCCCTCCATGTTTGTTTGATTTTTGACTCAAAACCACGCGCTCCCTCCCTCTCTGCTCCGTGGTTATTGTTTCACTGATATTTCTTGCTGTGGGGTTTTCCTAGTACGTACATTTGCTGCTGCGATAGGTTTCACTCGCCAGATCTAACTCAGCAGCGACGGGTATGCTTTTCTCTCTTCTCTATCATCCTCTTGGAGCTATAATTTTTTTTTGGAACTGATCTTGGAGCTATAATGGGTATTCTGGATTTGTTTCATAGATTTCCCCTATTTTTTTGTGCGTTTCCATATACCTTGTTTGGTGACATTTGGGCCTATTCTTCGTTTCAGGCTCTGGGTTTTTTTATGGGTGTTTTAGTTTTGTTTCGTAGAAATATAAATAGGTGATCTGAATTTGTTGCATGAGTTTGTTTCCTATTTTTTTGCCCCTCTTAATACCTGGTTTCTTGATATTATGGGTCTATTATTTTCTTCATGTTAGGAAATGGTTTGTTCTTTTCTTGAAATTGGGTGAAATCTTGTCATATTATCATATGTAACTACTGTTTCAGTTGTTTAATCTGTTCAGTCTTCACTAGTTGTTTTGTATTTCGTTTCTTGGCTGGGTTTGTTCTGTGTGTTGGGCAAATTTCCTCCCCTTCTCCTTAAGTGTCAGTGTCTGTCTCTGAACCACATTTTGGGTTTAGCATTTATGTGTACATTTTGCATGTGTATATGTCTACAAATGTGTGATTAGGCTTGCTGATTCATCTTCTGGGGTTTACTTTGAGGAACTTTTAGTGGGTGTTCAGTTTTTACTTTTAGTTGTACTTATTGCAGGAAAATGGGGTTTATTTCCCGGAAATTATTCCCAGCATGTGGGAGTATGTGTGTATGCTGCCCTGCTATGAGGTCAAGTTCTCGACAACCGGTCAAGCGTTACAAGAAACTGCTAGCAGAAATTTTCCCCAAATCGTCTGTTAGTATACTCATTTTCTATTTTATTTAAATGTGACAATTAATTTCTTCTGATACACTGTCAATCATAGAATTTCCATACAGTCGTGTCTCTGTTAGTGTCCATAAACCTCAAAACTATAAGGCCATTGTATCAATTCTGATTCAGGTTTGTACATGCTCTTGGATTTATGGTTCATAAGATTTGGGCTTTTTGTGTTTACATGGGTCGACATTACCCAAGTATTTGAGTGCAGAACCGAAGGCATTTAACAATTTACCCTGATTGCATCTTCAAACCTTCTGTTTTCGCTGTTTTTGTTTATAGCTTATTTGTTAGGTCAAAATTTAGACCCCCCTTCACGAGCATAGGTTTTCATCTAAGTTCATGACCATAAATTTTCTCATTAAAACTTCGGATGAGAAATATCACGGGGTAGCAGTTCAATTCAGGTATTATAGTTAATCAGTGTAAATTCAGGTGTCGTGGAAGTCGGGTGGCATCTTTGCCGGTGAATTTGGTACATTTGTGTTATTTTAAATGGAATCTTGGTCTGTCTTTGGCCTGGATATAGAGTTTGACATAACACTTTATTATGCAGAAGGACCCTCCCAATGAGAGAAAAATTGTGAAGTTATGTGAATATGCCGCCAAAAACCCTTTTAGAATCCCAAAGGTAGTGAACCTGCATTGCTATTCTTTGACCTTGGTTAATTTTGTCGACTGCTGATGTATTGCTGGTGCTGTTTATCCTCAATAGATTGCAAAGTATCTTGAAGAAAGGTGCTACAAAGAATTGCGTTGCGAGCACATCAAGTTCATCAATATCGTTTCAGAAGCTTACAACAAGTTGCTCTGTCTGTGTAAAGAGCAAATGTAATTTCGTCTTTGGCTATGTTTTTTTCTCGCTATGATGCTCATCCTTGAATAGACTGCTTGTTTGGGGGGTAAAGTATTTGTCACTTGGTCATTCCTTGATCGATCATGGTAGTCATGTATTTGCCTTTAGCCAAACATCCTTCATTTAGTAAGAACTCTGAATCACATTCCCGTTTTTCCTAATCTTAACTTCCATTCCTTTCATTTTGTTTGAAAGTTCAAACCTTCGTTCTCTTTCACTTAGTTTTCTTGCTAGATCTGGAATCATGACATTCTATTGAAAACCACGGGGACACATTTCTGCCTCTTTTATATAGCTGATAGCTGATATGGAAAACTTTTCTTTTCCTTTTTTACGTTCATTTCCTCTTAAAGTAGCCGGCATTTAATGGAAACCATTGGACTTTTCTGTTGATAGTAATTTGACTCACTAATTTAGTTTATCTTGTTGTGCAGGGCATATTTTGCAGTCAGTCTGCTGAATGTTATTAATGAACTGCTAGACAGTCATAAGAAAGATGCTGTGAGGATAATTGGATGCCAGACGTTTACTAGGTTTATTTATAGCCAGGTGAAATAGTGCCTTCTATTCTAGCACAGAGTTTATGTTCATTGAGGAAGGTATCTTGATGAATACTTGGAGTTGGGACATTTTGTTGAATATCTCCTGCATAGAATGATCCAGTGTCATAGATATTTATAGAACAATTATTTTAGCTGAGAACTTTTGTAATTTATACACCAGATACACCTTTTCACATCATTTCTTCCTCTTAACAGCTAAGAAGAAGAATTTTTCAATACAGCTGTTATAGTCTGCTGATTTGTCACTTGGACTCGTGGGAAGAGTGCCCTAACTGCAAAATGAGTGTTGTTGCTTACAAGTTACAAAGGAACTGTAAAAAAAATAATATCCGCTATTCACTAGCCACTTTGTCTTATGTCATCTTTATTGAGAACATGTGATTTTGTTTGTACTTTGTCGAATTGATGCTTTATAGTAGAACAAACAT
This sequence comes from Gaultheria prostrata, assembly GCA_036023075.1. Classification (NCBI taxonomy): domain Eukaryota; kingdom Viridiplantae; phylum Streptophyta; class Magnoliopsida; order Ericales; family Ericaceae; genus Gaultheria; species Gaultheria prostrata. The sequence goes on along the minus strand of JAXBDA010004569.1, from coordinate 17,200 downwards.
TTGGATTATTTGCAAGTCCTTTGACGGTCGTAGTTATTTCCGAATTTGCAGAAGACTTCAAAATCAAACCAGTCAGTTAATTAACCTTACGCCCCATTTTTTAATCTGGATTATAGTGTCGGTTTAAGCCATAAATTCAAGGGGACCACATATCTCTATTTTGTTGCAACTTCTGGCATCAGGATTACATATCCGGTGGATATTGTATGTAATGTCACAACACGTGATATAATATCCACAAGGCGTGTGTTTACATTCTTCCCTTCGGTATTTGTCCGATGGGATTTCTTTTCATAGATGATATACCTCTTCATTATTAGTCTGGCTTGATAAATAGGGCCATAGATTTTTATAACTGGAAAGAACAAGAATGATCTCGATTCTATATGAGCTGCATGCCGTTCTCAGTATTCAGGTGTTTGTTCTTACTCGCAAGTGCATATTTTCACCTATGTTTACCAACTACATAACATACTTAGTTGTAGTTTTGACCTGATACATGAATAGGTACATGGGACTTACACATACAACATTGAAAATTTGGTTCACAAAGTTTGCACGCTAGCTCGGGAGAGTGGAGAAGACCATGAAAAGCGCTGCTTGAGGGCAGCAAGTTTGCAGTGCCTATCAGCCATGGTAATATGATACTTCAAGTGCTTTTTGCCGTGTACATGAGAGCCATTTTTGTTAAAGAATTCTTGTACTAGATTTTGCAAATTTCCTTCGCTACTTGCAGGTATGGTACATGGCAGAGTTTTCACACATGTTTGCAGAGTTTGATGAGGTTCGTCATTCTTTATAAATTTTGCTTACTTGTGGCTATTCGATGCTTTACTGGACTGTATAGGGTTTTAGAGAATGTTTGGGTAGTTTTTGGGCACCCCCAAGTCATCAATTGGTTAATTACATTTGTTATCAAAGTTCAAGAAGGTTAAATTTAGCATCGTAACGGCTAAAGAAAGGAAGAAACAAGACCACGTCTTAGATCCAATAATCTCTCACTAGAGGCTCATTTGCTTTCTATCCGTATCTCAAATCACTTTTTTCAGATCCTGTATTATACAGGAAGTACGACCCAATGTAACATGTTAACATTGAGATTTTTAGTAACAAAAACACTGCTTCTCTATTTATTCTATTCTGTCAAATGCCTTCACTTTTGGTAATCTTAATTTATGAGTTAGTCATCACTCATCAGCCGACATAATAGAAAAGATGGCAAGTTCATTAATCTTGGCAGTTGTCTACTTTAACCATTTTTATCCCTAAAAAGTTTACTTACTAAGACTTCTCATCATTGCATGAACCTCGACTTATGTTACTAGAAACTGCTAATACCCTAGCGTTAGATATTAGAATGCATTTTCAGAAACATGGTACAATTCTCGTCCAATACGATGAACTTAGCGATTCGCCGGCCCCACAGTTTTTACTACAAATTCAGTGGAAATATACTGAGAGCTTTGCTTAACTATAAAAATGGTCAAAATACTTCACAAAAGGTGTTGTACAGGACTATTATTGAAATAATGCGTTGCTTTATCAAATGCTGTGTCATATGAAATTAGATTTTGCGTACTATAATGTATAGAAGTGCACGCCTATCATATAAAAGAAGTAGATTTAGCTCCAGGTAACCATGACCTGGACCAGCTTGAGATGTATAGCAGGCTAATCGAAACCCAAGTTGTGTGCAGTATTGTCTTTGTAAGATTCACAATTCTGTAGGCACTGGCAAGTGGCAAGGTACTGTTTATCATGTGTTTCTGGAGTAGTATCAGGTGGGAATCGAAGAATTAGTGCAGCATTTTTGCATGGCTTTGGCTTGTTTAACTGGTATCTGCCTAAAAAGCAAAACCTTCAGAATAACTGAAAGAGGGGGGTACGTGCATAAGTGTGGTCCTTTGCCTCGGTCCACATCAACGGTTGGCCTTTCCTTGACATTGTTGCCCAGAGATTGCACATCCAAGAATCACATTCATTTATAGTTGAATACTTGTCTAAGATGAGTCATTTTGATTTATGACTCAACATGTAGCCCTTTTTTCTCCTAGTATAAAGTGTAGCTTTAAGTTTCTCAGTTCTAGTCAACTCTATGAAAGGTATGTACGAATGTATGTAGTATGTACCTTTGCAATTTGAGCTTTTTCTTTTTTTTTGTTAGACCGTAGGAAAAGGTATGATATTTTTATGCCTTTATGAATGGGCAAACTTGAGTTGGAACCATTCTTGTTTAATTTGAGCAAGAAAAAAGGTTTTTGGAGTCTAGTATGTTTTCCTGGGAGGTGCCAGTATTTTAGTCAAGTGGGGGAAAATTTACTTCAGCAACGTAGGGTTTCCTAATTGTTGATTTTTTTGCACTCTTAGCGTCAATTTTGTGAAAAAAATGTTTGAAAACCATACTCAAGGTGGTCAATTGATCCCACTCATCTCAAACTGGGCCTCTGCTCCAACTTATCTCGTTATGGCCCCCGCTTGCCTTCAGAGGATGTGTCGTTACCGTTTGAAGCAGCTCTGAAGTCTGAATTCATGGCTATTTTGATCGTTGTTCTGATTTAGAAACATATCCTTAGGCTTCTTTTTAAACTACCCTGTGTTGTTTTTCTTAGCAGGTAGACTCAAATTCTGGTCTCTTGAGTATTAAACAAACAGGAGTACTCTGTGAAAAATGTTCTGTTCACTAAGTTTGCCTATGGGCGATAGATTCATGTAATGTTCGCTTTTATGATAAGTAACTTGTGACATAATGTGGAAGCCTCTCTTTTAGTCAATAGATTAGCATGAAGTGACACACTTCCAAACCATTATGACAGACTTGCTTGTATAGCTCCATATTAAGGATATGGACTGTGAGTTGAATCTTTCAGTATTTTGCTTCACGACTTTGTCTATGTTTATGTTTCACACCCCTTTGTTGTTTATTTTCTACAGAAGCATCACTTTCCATTCTAAATCTTGGATGATTGACAAAAATAATATGGCGTATCAAGTTTATATGTTTATAGCTCCATCTTGCAGATTGTGCATGTCATTTTGGATAACTATGAGCCAGATCCACTAAGTGAAGACGATGATGAAAGAGGGGAGCCACATCACAATTGGGTTGATGAAGTAGTTAGATGTGAAGGTAGAACTGTTGCTGGTGTTGGTAGTGAAATCTCTAGCTGCATAATCCTCAGGCCACGAGCAGAAAAGAAAGATCCTTCTCTTTTGAACAGGTTCAAAAGCCTAAGCTTTGTTCTGTCACATTCTTGTTTTTTTTGCTAGTTACTTCAGTATCAGTTGTTTTGAATTTATTTACTACAGAGAGGAGATTGAGACACCAAAAGTTTGGGCACAAATATGTATCCAAAAAATGGTTGAACTGGCCAAAGAGAGCATAACAATGCGACGGGTATTAGATCCGATGTTCGTCTACTTCGATACCAAGCGCTGCTGGGTTCCTAGGCATGGGTTGGCCATAAGGGTTTTATCTGACATGTGCTACTTTGTGGAAATTCCAGGTACCTAAATATATCACGCCTCTTTTCTTTTTTTCCCATTTAAAGTCTGTAGATAAATTATGTTGTTATGTGAAGTTACACACAGCCTCTCTTATATTTTTTGTTGCCTTTATTGCTAATTTTCTCTTTTTCTCGTTAATAGTGTGCCTTAGTGGTTTTAAATTGCAAGTATTTTGTTAGATCGTGATACTGTTTGCATTCTGTCACTAGACTTTTTCCAGTTATCCTTATAATTTTTAAGAAAAGTTGAATTTGGTGCCTCTTAATAATGGGTAAATCGTTTACCTTCCCTGGGATGGTTCTTTGAAGCGAAGTCTCACATTGCCTGGGTACCAAAGAATATGAAATATACAAGCGTGAGGGCACCCTCACTTCATAAGCTAGCTTTTGGGGTTGAGTTCTACCCAAGACCGTGTAACATGGTATCAGAGCTGGGTACCAGGGATGGGTAGGGTGCGTGTCTCTCGCCTGCACGTGGCAGGTACTGCCGAGTGAGCACGCTGCGCGTGAGGGAGGGTGTGAAGCGAAGTCCCACATTGCCTGGGTACCAAAGTAATATGAAATATATAAGCGTGAGGGCACCCTCACTTCATAAGCTAGCTTTTGGGGTTGAGTTCTACCCAAGACCGTGTAACAGGTTCTAGAGTGTTGGGAATTTGCACAAGTCTAACACAAGATCTAGGGGATCCAAATGCAAAGCATACTGAAATCTAATGCACAAACATGGAACAACACCAAATTCATGTGGTTTACGTAATGGGGGCTATGTCCACGGTCCTTGCTGCTATCATGAAGAAGAATAAGGAAGATAGATGTCATTGCCCTATCATTACAACATATAGCAAGCGTTACAAGTACGTAGAAAATTCCAAAGGTAGCCATGTTGAAAATGCCCCTATGTAGTACAGGTAACTACTAGACAAGCTAAGGAACAAGTAAATGTGTTACGTGTGGAATAGTATATGTAATAGTTGTGATGTAATAAATGTGGTGGCAGTAATAGTAGAATTGATTGTGGTAGTTGTAGGGGTGGTGAATTTAGTTTCTAGTACCCCTATATAATTACATCAAATAGTATGCCACATATAGTTTGAGCATAGTAGTATAACATACAACTATGGTTACAACTAAAACAGTGTCAGATTCGCTACAACTGTGGCAAGGTAAACAATACCATCATTATTCACCACATGCAATTAGGTACTATTTACAGAGGATCAAATAGATGGTTATGTACCCTTGGATATTTTTGCTCTGCAAGTTGTCTTCTTTTGTTGGTTTATGCATATGGTTACTTGTGAATCTAGTTTGAGTAACTGAACTTTATGGTTTCTCCGAATCTATCTAATTCTTGTCTATTCCAAGTAATTTGAAAAACATCGGTATTAGCTGTGAATTCCTTGAACTTCCTATGACAGCTGCTGTGAATACCTTGATACGATCCATATGAAGAGATCAGGGGTATTTTGGTAATTTCCTGTGGCTGGAAGTTTATGGCCCTTATGGATTGGAAGGGTAGTCCATTGGCCTATAAATGGACCTAATCTAATAGGTGGAAGGTCGCAAAGCCTTGAAATGTTCTAGGAGATGAATGGACCTAATAGATGAAAAGTCACAAAGCCTTTAAACTAGTGCATGCCTAATCAATATCCCAAGTAGGCCCTTCATTATCCAGCGTATGCCAAATGAAGGCTTGGGCCTTAGAACCATCCAAATACCTTTTGGCCTTGGCCACAGGCAACATATTTATAGTTTGTACATTAACTTGATGTGGATATTAGTGAAAGCAACTGAAGCATATTCTTAATCATCTAAATGTCAAATTATGTGTGCATTGGTTGTCCTCTTACTGTTTTACATACTGCAAATGGGATTGTGGCCTTTTTTTTTGGGTTTCCCTTTTGTTAATTTTTTTATTATTGGAAACTGGCTAATCTACTAGAGATTCGCTTATGCTTATTTTACTTCGATTTCAGGGAATCAGCAGTTGATTTTAAGTGCTGTGATTCATCATTTGGACCACAAAAATGTGTCTCATGATCCTCAAGTCAAATCTAACGTTGTCCAAATTGCTACTTCTTTGGCTCGGCAAATTAGATCTGAAGCTGTACTTACAGATTCCGGATTAGTCAGTGACCTATTCCGACATTTGAGGAAAAGTCTTCAAGCGACTGTTGACTCAGTTGGAGAGGAAGTATTAAACTTGAATGTCTCCCTCCAAAACACCATTGAAGATTGCTTACTAGAGATTGCCAAAGGGGTAAATCCTTTTACAACACAAAATCTGTCTTTGCTTTCTTTTTTTTCTTTTCTTCCATTTCTCCTGTTAGGTAATTAGGTCCTAAGTTGATTGCAATTTGATGTTGTTAGATTGCTGATTCACGTCCGATATTTGACATGATGGCGATAGCACTGGAGAAGCTGCCATCTGTTAGAGTTGTTGCCAAGGCAACAATTGGGTCGTTGATCATTCTTGCTCATGTGGTTTCATTGGCATCTGTCTCTTCACTTTCGCAGCAGGTGAGAGGGTTATGATATTCTTGTCATGTGCTTAACATAGTCTCTGTGCCTGTTCATGTCTGTCCTTCTGCTATTTCTTGTTTCCTATTTGAGTTTGCACCCTCCAACATTCTTTTTCCAGTAAGAACATGTTTAAAGCAATTTAAAGTAAGAATGTTATTTGATGTTCAATTGGATATTTACTGATTTCATCCTTTATATGCTGAAGCACGGACACATCCATCCGTCTTACGTGTCTGTGTCAAAACACTTTCCTTATTCTTTTATTATATTCTTTTTAGTTGGACACGCAGGGGAAACTCTAGGAAATGGTGGGGACATGCTGAGGACACTTGTAAGGTCTGAATGCAATTTAAAAGTTCTGGGGAGGGTGTCAAATTGCCACGCATGCTTAGTTTAAATACTTTACATTGTTGTTTTTCATGAAGTTATGCAAAAACTAATGTTTCCCCAACCAAGGTTGTCAAATCATGAATCAAAAGGGCCGTTTTTTAATCATGAATCAAATCGAATAGTGAATCGCTCTGTTTCACAACTATTTGTGCAATTACAGTCTAGCAAATTATTCACAACTACTTGTATAATTACGGCTAGCAAATTAAAAGAATAGCATTTTAAAGACATTGAGTCCATATATTGACTCGTATGATAATAAAGTATGAAAATTTCATCAAACTAATAACCGATATTTCATGAGAACAAGGTATCCTAGCCTTGAGCATATCTGGAATGATAATCTTAATGTCTGAGAAAAATATAAAAAAAGGTTAACAACATGCTTAATAAGTCTAAATATTATAATAAACAAATTATGAACAAATTGTGTAGGGGATGACATTTTTTTCGAACTTAACTCTTTGAAGTTATATTCTCTCTTTTTCCCAAGGAAAACGAAGGTAAAAGATGTTACATAGAATTCAACAATTGTCATATTTGCATGAATTCAATCATGAATCAAACCGTGAATTGTAAGATTCACCACCAATTCTGTCTAAATCGTTATTATTCACCTATTGACTTGTATGGTTTTTTTTGTATAAGTCGCAAGTCGAAACGCAAATTGAATCGTGAATGTCAGGGTCCTGTTCTGTCCTCTGTCTATATCCCTGCTTCTTAATTCATATCTGGTGTATTTTGGAGAAGTATTGAACATGGCATCCTAGTTGTGGGCATGTGGCTTGTGACATTAAACTTGTCGTTAGCTGGAGAGAATACTATGAACAATTTTGAACATTTCTTTTACAGGTGTTTCCAGAGGCACTTCTTGGTCAACTTTTGAAGATAATGTTACATCCTGATGTTGAAGTACGTGCTGGAGCACATCAAATATTTTCTGCTCTGCTTGTCCCATGTTCTAACCCACAACATGGCATTGGTAAACATCCAAGGAGATGGCACTCAGAGTCTGCATCTCCGTTTGCTTCTATAAAATCACTACTTGAAAGGCTTCGGAAGGAAAAGGATGGCACTAAAGTACACAAGCCAGGGAATAATGGTCAAGATAATTTCAAGGACAGAGAAGTTACTGAGGAAGAATGGAAGCAGGAGCGGGCTCCTAAGAATTCACCTAATTTTCATAAAATAAGTTCCATCATTGACAAGACAACTAAAACAACCAGCTGGGCTGAGGCTGTAAGAATTTGTTTCCCGTTTAGGTTATTTCTTTCCAGAAGAATTCCTTGAGTTTATCAACTTTGTGGTATACGACTATACGCCTGTCTGTTTTTCAGTTTTGAAGGAATTATAGTATCTGGATTTTCTTTCTAGGCTAAATTTGTGATCATTTTTTTTTCCCCAATTTTTCAGGAACCGTCAATTCTGAAATTTAGTGAGGACCAATTAGCACAGCTGTTGTCTGCCTTCTGGGCACAAGCTAATCTTCCAGACAATCTGCCTTTTAATATTGAAGCTATAGCTCACTCTTACTGCTTAACACTTCTTTCTTTACGCCTTAAGGTAAGGATTTGGTGTGTATTCTTCTTGCCTGCCTTTCTTTTCAGCCTATTCATTCCGCATTTTGTTTCTTCTTTGCTTTGCCTTGCTAACGCTGATATTGGTTAACTGCAATTGTTAAATATGAAAATAGAGTTGTTCTACTATGTCTCTTACTTTTGGCAGATATTAATAGTCAAGAATGGTGTCTATATTTACCCAAGGAAAAAAAAAAAGAATGGTGTCTATTGTTGAAAATAAGAGCCATTATGAAAATGAAAAACATTGTAACAAGTAAATTTATAAATTTGTTTGGTCGTACAGACTAAAAAAATTTATGGCTCTTTTGATGTATATTTTCCTCTTCACTTTTCTCTGTGGAAAAGCAAATGAAACTTGTTTAAATGGTCCACTTTTCTCGTCTTTATGGGCTTCTGTTTCATTTCTTCAAGATTCTTTTTGAGGTGGATGTTAATGCATGCCCTAGTATAGTTTGTATTAGGTTGATCTTACCTGCCAATTTACGTTGTTGCAGAACCCAAAAAACAACATTGTGCTCCGCTTCTTTCAGCTTCCACTGTCACTTAGAAATATATTGTTGGATCCTAGCAATGGTAGGGGAACTTTATTCTCTGAAATAGCCTTATAAGATTAGAAAACGTGGAACTTGTGTAGCTGACACTTCTTTACCTTCTGCATAGGTACATGGCCTCCAGCATACCAGAGAACTGTCCTCATCTTATCAACAGCAATGTTGACTTTTGCAGCTAAGATATACCAGATTCCTGATTTGATTGATTTAGTCAAATCTCTAGTTGAATATGAGGTGAGTTTTTAATTGCCTTTGATCTTATTCCAGGTATCTAGCTCAATAAGTAGATGTTTCACAATTTTTTTGTGGCAGAAAAGTCTTGCTGCCACAATATTGATTGGTGGCATTGAGTTTCAATATTTGAAAAAGCTTTTGTACCAGTAAAATGCTCTAAAGTAGGAAAACCAGAACTGGTAATGGAGATTGATTTGGTTGATTGATTGTGCTGCATTTTTCTTTTCTTCATCTGTGGGAATTGTGACGTTCGCATGTGTCAAGATTACTTGAAAGTTTTTGTATCACTCGTCTCAAAGTTTCCTTAGTGGATTCCAACTTATGCAGGAAATTTTTGGACTTGGCCTGATGGGAAGTGCAACTAGTGATTGGACATGAGACGAGTGATACTAAAATTTAATGTGAACAAAGGAAATAAGTTGGACTTTCACTCTAAATGATTGGACTTGGCCTGATATCAGTAAAGTAAATTTCCTGCATAAGTTGGAATGTTGTCTATCAAATGATTGGACTTGGCCTGATGGGAAGTGCAAGTAGTTGCCTCCATCCTATGCTTTAAATATTGAAGTGTTAGGGTGGAGTGAAGTCCAATCAAAGAGAAGTAATTGGCAGCTACTAGTTTTTTGCATATTTAAAAATCGGCAGCTTGGTAGGATCACAAGTTGTGTTGGTTTGTGTTTAGGAATTTATATCGTCATACTAATAGTATATCTAAACACAGACATGTTGAAACACTTGTTCAAACCTGTTTGATACCTCTATTATGTATTCTCCTCTTTAGCATGGGATTTGATTTCTTGCTTTTGTAGAAGTTCGGGAGTAAAAAGTTATTTGCTGCCCCATTTGCCTACATAATCTACAACAAATAGTATCTTATGAAGTTTCAGAGGATATCTTGTACAATTTCAGGTTGATCCCTATCTAGGCATCAGTGATGACTTCCAAGTATATGTGAAACCTTGGGCAGATGTGAAGGAATTTGGTTCCGCAGCTGATAATAAAGAGGCAACGTCATTACTACATGATTTGCGAAACCAAGTCTATGAAACTGACAAGATTGTTGTGGATAGTTTAGTTCAGAGTTTATCTGGCATTACTGAGGTGCGGTTTGTAATGTTTAACCAGGGCCTCCCCTATTACCCCTCTTTCTCTGCACGTTCTACGAATGTGTACTGTTTGTAGTCTCACATCCATGTTTCTTTGCTTGTTAAGTTGGAGGCAGATGACTTAGTTAAGCAACTTTCTGAACCCTTCACACCCGACGATGCATTCATGTTTGGTCCACATTCGATGCTCGATTTTGATGACCTTCTGGCGGCCGAAAACTCCAAGGAAACGCTTTCTGTTGATGGGGTACGTTCTTTTATGATTATTTTCTGGCAATTTTTTATGTCTGTGACTGGTCTGGATGAAGTGAAGGAACTTACATCCGGTCAAATTTCTAATCCTAGCTCTTGAATGAGATTCCTCTTTTTCTAGGGTCTGGTTTTTGAGTTAATTTGTCAAGTGTTGGACATCCCGCAAATTTCAAACCTAGCTACAGCTGACCACAACCAGCATTTCCTGGCTTTTTTTCTTTGTAGTTAGGGTAATTGAAGTTGTTTTATATTGTTGTTGATGCTATAGGATTTTACAACAAATCTGATGGCTGAGGATGATCTGAGAAGTGAATCTTCTGTTGCTGACATCTCTCGCTTTATTCCCCAAGTGGCAGCATCCCCTTCCGTGTCTCACATCATTAGCATCGGACAGCTTCTAGAATCGGTAATCTAGTGCACGTGCTTGCTAGCAAATGCATTTACAAGTTCAAGTATGTTTGTCGACAAGACTGCATAACTTCTCTTAGTTTGTGTTTGAAATTTGAATCAAATAAGGAATGTGGTTTGTGGTTTGATATTTCTTTTGTTGCTAAACACATACACCCTCTGTCCCTTATTGTATTTCAGGAGTTCTAACCATTTTCGGGGGACATGCACTTAATTCACCTATGCACTTGAATTAAATTCAACTAAATGATTTTTTGGTTTCCAAAATGGCTCCTTCATCTCTGCTTTGATAACCAAGTACAATAATTTCTAACGGATAAACCTAACAAATTTTGAGCTTTAACTTTTCACTTAGACATGCAGTTTGGAATGAAAGGAACGTAGGATGTCATATTGAAGAAGTCCTTCAATATCCTGTTGTAGGAATGTGGTGGTTCCTGTTCAACAACATTGCGCGTCTTGAAGATCACAAGCGTTCCTTTTACGGGCTGATGTGAATTCCATCTGTGAAATCATAGCCCAGGGCTCTTGGCTAAGGAAAAGCTTGTGTTTTTTTTTTGGATTTTGTTTTGGCTCAGCAAAAGAAAGCTTGTGTTATGGTTTGCCACTTTTGTTTCTTGAGACTTGTTTCCCACCAAAGTACATTTGTTGAAGTGGATATACTTGGAGACTTGGGGACATGACACGTACTTAGCTTAAATCCGCACGAAACACATCACAAGTTTGAAAACAAAAACTGTGTCGGACTTCTGAAGACATAAAGTTTTCAACTAGTTTATGAGTAGAGCTTTTTAAAATGTACAATTAGGAGGTTTTTTTTTGCTCACCCACCTTCTCCAAATTTATGGAATGTGGAAAACTATTCACTTCGTTTCTTTAAAAAAAAGAGAGGATGTATTTAATGTGAAGTGAAATTGTGTTCTATTGTTGAATGCCACGCCTTTTTTTTTCTTCTTATTTTAGGGAATTCATGTGTCAATGTGTCTGTCAGTGTGTATGGATTCGTGTCTCTTAGATTGAAATGATCAGTTCCATAAATTAAGATCTTTCAACTTACTTGGTTATATCTACTAGATCTCAGATTCTCGAAATCATTCTCATCAAGTGTTGGTATCCACTCATTACTTATTAGAATCTTGATTACTCATACCATGAGTATTTCTCCCTGGCTCATTGGCAGATTTGAATAACCTGTTCACAAAATAAGTTGGGTATGGTTGCCTACCATACCTGCCCTACATATCCTTTTAAGTACAGGCCTTGTGCACGAGTGATTATTTAGTGCTAGCGGTGCTCCAGGGCCCTTCCGCACCACACATTGGTGTGGGAGTCTCTTTTTGCAATGGAGCCCTAATCATTATGTGGTGGAGAAGAGCTCTAGAGCACTACTGGGCAGTGCTCCAGAGGACTTGATAATTTGTCCTTGTGCACTCGGTGTCAAAAGATAAAACGGGAGCATTTATGATTATGATTTTATGTTTCATAAAATGGTTGGTTAGGCTTGTATGGAAGATTTGTATGATGTAGCAAGTACATGATGGCTTTGGTTGAACAGAACGGAGAGCGGAAAAGTGATTTGATCTTGCTCAGAGAAACTTTTATTTTCGATTCGTTTTGGTGGCATGTGACTGTATAGACCTGAACAAGGTTTTGTCCCTCCATTAAAAAGGTAGTTGATAATTTTCAGGCGCTTGAGGTAGCTGGTCAAGTGGCTGGAACGTCTGTTTCAACTTCACCTCTTCCATATAGCGCCATGGCCAGACAATGTGAAGCTCTTGGCACTGGCACTAGACAGAGGCTCTCGAGTTGGTTGACCCATGAAAGTCATTACGCTAAAACATCTGAAAAACTGTTTCCAGAAATTTTTGAGGATGGGCATTCAGAAATGAAGAAGGTGAGCTTATTTTGAATTTTCTAATTTATCTGTGATTTATGGAACATAATGCTATTTCTAGGGAGGAAAATACAAAGAGCTTGGGTTGTGTCTAGATCATGGGTTTGGCAGCTTTGGCTGCATTTCGAGCTAGGCTTTGGCTCTGTTCAGTTGTTAGGAATGTTGTGTGGGAAATGTATCCTCTAGTAAAGAAGTGAGATGAATTAAAGGAAAAAGAAATTTATTTTCCCTTCTGTGTTCTGTTGACAGTTTTGCAAGAAAACTAGAATTCTTCCTTTCAGTAGGATATATTTTGCAGGAAAGTGTTTCCCAGTGAAAAAGTTGAAGTTGTGAATCCCACTTCTTTCTTGGTAACTAAACACAGAAAGTTGCTGGGAAATTAATTTTCCCATCATTTCTCATCCTTCCGATGCAACTGAATGGGGCCTTTGGGTATTGAAAGGAAAAGAAAATGGAAAAGTTATAAGGATCCAATTGTTGTGAGCTGTTGGATTCTTTGAACTTTTATACTTCATTTTGCTTCATCCTTGATCCAAATACAACTGTAAAACAGAAATTACAAGGAAACCCAAGAAATCATTAATCGTTTTTGTTTCTTTGTTGTCTAACTATTTTCTCTGCAGTTTCCTTTCTCTTCATAATCCATCCAAACACCGCCTTAAGGTCTACAAAATTTCTATGATGATGCAAGTAAAAGATCGGTTGTTTGGTCTAAACTTAAAGTTCGCCAAACATTTCTCGTCGTTCTCTAAGCATTTTGATTCTGTGCTCAATAATCTCTCGGTCACTTGCTACTGTAAAATTTTGACACGAGTCCTGAGTATATTTAGTATGTTCATTTTCTTATGTATGATGATGGTGCTCATGTAGGTTAACAATGGAGGTGGAGCAGTTCAGGGAGGAAAGCTGCCGATGGACCCTTGGCTGTCTCTGAGGCTGCCTCCTGCCAGTCCATTTGACAACTTCCTCAGAGCAGCTAGGTATTAGTAACAAAGAAGAGGCTATAACATGCAGTCTGTTGCCCTAATCTTGTAAAGTTGAGGCATTGTAGGATGTTCACAGATTTGTTCATGATATCAACTTGATTAACATTTGAAGGGTTTCCATGCCCTGTGGAATTTAGGTTATCGTACACTACATTTACCTCTCTCTCTCTCGGGGGTGTGCATGGATGCACCTACTTGTGTACCTATTCTACTTTTGGTTGCATGGCTGCCGATGTTTCTGCTGATCTTTTCCCCTGTTGGTACCCTTTGTATGGTTTCCCATGGTGTACAAGCAATGTGGATCGGTAAATATACACTGTATATCCACATTATGCTTAGATTCAAGTCGTACTACTGCATCGTACATGAGACAGTCCTATAGGGGTGATGTGGGGTCCATATACATCAGACGGTTCTAGAAATACTTGTCCCAATCTTTGCACTTATATTTGTGTTTTTATTAGTATTTTTGTTAGTATATCAATCCAAACGACTAATGGAATTAGTTTAGGTAAACTTGATTTTTGGTAATCAATTTTCCATTTTATCCTAACTGGCATCCAAACATATTCTAATTGTAAATCTTAATGAAACCAAACCCGGATTTCTCCCTTCTGGTTCTCTCTTCCTCTATCTTGCCTATTTCAATTGCGATTTTTTACACAGGGATTTACAAAGTGGAAACTAGATGATGGACAAACAAAAAAATTTCCTCTTGTTGATTCAAATACCTATTTTCTTTTTATCTTTTTCAAGGCCTTTTCTTCTCACTCATTATTTATTTTTTATTTCCCTTATGCGGAGTCCGTGGTGTATTGGTATGTTTTTCTGTGTTTCTTTCATCATGCACGGTAACTTCACGATAATTACATCAATCTGGACACTTAAAACAATGGGAAAGAGACAAAGTCTTCGCGCAGGATAAAACAGTCGAACTATTACAAGTACAATTCCAACATATCATTCATATGAACCACTTAATAATTCCAATTATTACAAATACAACTCTTAGAAAGAGATAAAGTATTCATGCAGGCGGAAAAAGTCCAAACTTGACCTTTATTACGGTGCAAGGACCCTAGCCAATTGAGCTAGCATCCTTTTTTGGCAGTAACATATTTTTGGGCTTTCTTGTGTGCATAGATGAGCCGATATCTTGGGTTGCGTTGGGTTGTCTTGTTACACAAGGCCGGCCCAATCAATAAAAAGCCCATCAACCCATTACACCTGTTAATTTAAAAGGTGACATACCAAATGCTTGAGGCATCTGCAAACTGCTAGGGTGAGATCTTGCGCAAGTTCGACACTCATTTCAGGTAATGGAATCAAAAATCTTGTATCTAAATGGTATGCATGGCACCTGTTTGGTTAAATGCCCTTTACGTTCTTGCAGGCTTTTCAAAATTTGTCTTCTCTTTGGGTTTCTCTTTTATGGAAATTGGAATCTTGTGCCTGTATGTCTGATGGATTGCTTATTTTCGTGTAAAATTTGTTGGGATGGTATTATTGGGGAATATTTGCCTTTTCATTTGTTTCAGTGCTAGTTTATAGGTTTTGTTTTTTTATGGACAATGCGATAAAAACAAACCCTTGTCTGCTCCATAGGTTTTGATTGGCCGGACTAATTGTGAGGACGAGAATGAATGATCCATTGAACAAATAGTGAGGAAATTTAAATAATATTTCTTGTTGTTTGTCGGATTTCCAACGGATCTGGCCAATCACACAGACCCGGGATCTTGTAGTGCAAATCATGCAGGCTGTAGTGCATCATTTAGTGCGGCATTCGAGTCGTCCATCGCCGCAATCCATGGTTTAGATTCTCAAAAAAACTCTTACCGGTAAAAATGGGTGAGAGTGCACAAACATATCTAAGCAATTGATTGCCGAGATGGACGGCTTGGATGCGCACTATAGAGTGCACTATAGGATATTCGACTCGGAGTCACAATGCCCAAAGTGTTGGATTTGTGAAGCCTGATATGGTTTGGACCATGGCAGGGGCTCGGGGGGCGGTGCCTTTGATACCTAAACAGCGTTATTAAGTTAATTAGGGTTTCAAATACTTGGATATGTAATGTGTTAACTAAACTTCAAAGACAACCCTGTTTGATGCGGTTTCATTTGGCTGACTTGCTCCATGTTATTCAAGAATGTCTAGTAAAGCTCTTTTTCTGAGTTGTGCAAGGGAAATGAGATATGAGAAACTTCCATTCGCACGAACTCCATCATCGTTGTCTTGAGTTCCGCTTTGCAGAAATTGAAAAACCAAACTGAAAAACTTGAAAGTACATCTAGAACTTTACCAACCTAAATTTAATTTGATATTGAGGCAATAAGCATAGGAATATCACGCATTTTTTGCTATAAAAATTGAAGAAGCAACATATCAAGCAACAAGTGTTCGATGGAGGACTAAACGTTCTCGTGACAAGAATGTCTATACCTCTGATCACAAGATAAATTCTCTCGAAGATATCGTGTTTAAGCATTCCAATCCTGTACTTGTGGTCATCAAATACTGGATTAGACTTTTCCCTTTCTTTTGGAGAAAATTGAGCTAGTAGTGAATTTATGTTAGTTAACGATTAGCACATGAGCTGTGATATGCCTTTCCTGATCCTTATTTGAACTGCAGCGATTGATTCTTTAAACCGGAAGTAAAAATGGCTGGCCGTAAGGTTGCTCATGCCGTCTTGAAAGGTCCAAGCGTGATCAAGGAGATTGGTTATGGGATTACCCTCGCTCTGATTTGTGGTGGCATGTGGAAGACAATGCAGTGGAAGGGGCAGAGAAAAGTCAGGACATTCTACGGCTTGCTTGAGAAAGGTGAGATCGGCGTAATTCCTCCAGAGTAGCTGTTCTTGAGCCCTCCTCATTTTTTGAATTTTTCTGCTAATAATTTTGTTTTGGCCCGACTCTGTTGTCTGACGTTTGAGACTGTGACGCCAATCAACATACTTTGGATGCTTTTTTTTGGCTTCAAGAGAATAAGTTGTGTCAATGAAACCTGAGGGCAGATCTCTCATATTTATTCTGTATATTCTCTTACGCTCGTCCTGTGATGATTTTATCCAGTTTTGCGAAATGTTTACGAAATTAGTTCCATGTTATAAGCATGATACGTGTTCATCAAAACAGTCATTGCTTCGGAACTCACCTCATATTATCTGGCGCGATAAAATTTCTCACTTGTGATTGCTGTTTGACCGACGAACTCTTATAGCATCAAGCGTATCCCATTCGTGGAACTTTACTCGTGACATGAAATTGGCTGTCCATATGTTAAAGGTATTTTGTCTTTGTTATCGGAGTTTTTTAAAACTTTAAATGACCAAGTGGTTCAACTTCCGGCACCTATTAACCATTCTTTTGAATCTATTTTACCCGCTGAACACCAGTTTTGTTCCTTATTTGCTTAAATGAGAGTTTATGCTATTATCGGTTGCTACATGAGATGAAGGTAAGGGAATAGCGCCAGGGTAATGGGTCATCTGATCGTGTAATCTAATTCATCATTTCACTTGCGCGTAATGAGTTTGCAACTCCTGGTCGATCTCATCATTACATGGTGAATGCGCGATTTGGAGGCTGTTGAGAATGCCTTGAAATTTGGCTAAGTGAAGTTTTGTCCAGAAGGACCACGGCGCTACCGAGGGAAAAACTTTCGGTTTTAATCCATCTCGAGCGCTACACCATTTATGGTGTAGCGCTACCGGGAGACTACCTCCAGTTGGATTCCTACTCGGATTAGGGTTTCTGTAACTTCTTAT